>JANHFL010009573.1:256068-271872 GCA_032468155.1 Oxyrhabdium leporinum | reverse complement strand
GGACGTCGGGGGGGAGTAGACACGATGCGGTCCTGCAGGTATCCTGGTCCAATGCCATGGGTCGCTTTAAAGGTCATGTTACAATGTCCAAATTTTTACTATATACTTCCCAATCCTCATGCATTTGCCTGTGCCCTAGAAATATCCATAGGGGCTGAGAGTGGATATCCAAAGTCAAGTCACCCTATCTGTAGGCAGATCTCTATTTCTATCCTTAGAGTGAGAGAGACAATCTTTCTAGTCCTTAGATCTCCTCCTAGACTCCCAAAATTCATTAGTTTTTCTTCCAATATTTCTTCTTAGCTATTTATAGTACCTGAGAGATATATAGTAACTCAATGAGACTTGATTACCAAAGGTTGAGTTCTATGTGGATTGCTTATACGTAGGACACATTTATCTTATATTTATGACAGTATTATTGATTATAACGTATAGTACATATGTTTGATGGTAAAGATCTCAGATAAATTTATGCTTTATTTTATTGATGAAGAATATGAAAAAAAGAGAAAAAAGAGAAAAAAATAACAAAATAAAAATACATATTTTAAAATATCTGAGCATTAAACCTTGATTAGATGGAATAATATGGATCAGCCTTTCCATTAGGTTGCTAAGCAAAGAGTAAACATATGCCATTAATCCAAGATTGTTAATCTGGAGTGGCATTGTCCTTCCAATGTAAAAGAGTAATAGTTGTTCAGATATTAATAAATTCCAAATTTTTGGTGTTCAAATTAACATCATAGTAACACCTTTAATCCCTATTCCATAGTAAGTTATGAATATTAAATCAAATGGGGCAACAGTAGGACAAACCTACATTGTATGTATAAACATCTTCCATTGCTTTTCCCTTTCAGGGAATGAGGTTGAAAACAATTTCCTAGAAAACCGCACTTTCAAACCACTTCTTAACACTGCCAAGAAACCATGTGGACACAACCATGTAATCACAGAAGCAGAGTTCAACTCCAGGGAATCTTTACTTTTTTAAAATGTTATTAGCATTTTCCTCACTGTTCTAAGTAATCTTGAATCTGCCAAGTGGAAAGAAACTCTTATGTTTCCATTATTTGTGCTACAGATTTCTTCTGAGCTCTTATTTAGTCTGGAGTGCTGGTCAAATTGCTTTTGATACCCATCCCACAAGGTTTGGGCAGTTTTTTCTGAGTGGGGTGCAGAATTTCATTTTCACTTAGTTACAAAGTTGACAAAGAATTTGTTTGCACACAAGGGTAGTTGCACTGAAAAAAAACTATTAGGAAAAGCTGTGTTTTGAAGCCAATAAATCAAAAATTATATGATACTGTAGAAAGTTAGCACCCACTCCTCTCCTAGAAGAATGAAATATTTTGGGAAATATTAAAAAAGGCAGAATATTATATTTTCCTAAAGGAGAAACATGATCTTGGAAAGCAGCCCCCACTGCTTTTTGTTAATAGCCCCAGCATCACTGGGCCAGCCTATCTACAAGACAAAAGACCTTCAGCTCCAGGGTGATGGGATTAAGACATGACCCTCCAGGACATAATAGGATGAACCCATCTAACAGCAGAGCTCACCACATGGCTCAATCACCTGGGGACATTGCATCACGCAGCAAACTTCAACCAAACCGGGGAGACTCAGATAACCTACAAAGTCAGCTATGACCCCTACAACAACCAATACAATACACGTTCTTGCACAGGAACAGGAAGTTCAAGTTCAAAGCCCAAGAGTAGGTATAAATACCCCTCTCTCTCAACCCTATGTGGTCAGCTGCACCAGGCCCACCTGCTTGATGGTTCTGCTTCATCATTACACCATCTTTCCAATCAGCCTCCATGTTTCCAGTTGTCTTTCTCCCGGCTTGGAACTGAACCAGGTGGATATTTCTTCCAACAATGCCCAACCTATAAAATGGCTCAACTCAAAATCGCATTCTTGGTTTGAGCACAATGAAGAATTCGAACTGCATGCTCCTCACTTTTGGACTGCTCGTTTGCTGCTTTCAGGATGTTTCTTCTGGAGATAGGTAGATAAGACCTTTCTTTTCCCTCCACACCTACGTGCAATCTGCTTGCAGATGCACCTTTCCCCTTCCAAGATATGATCACTTACAACAGACTTGATGTTGGAGGGACCACCAGAATATGTCATTCACTATAGGGAAGCCATTTTCTGGAATGACTCATCCAAAACACACAGAATAAAGCTTCCTTTTCTGCGGTATCCCCAATTAGCCCTTAGTTCTGAGGGAGCCATTTTGGGATGGGAGCATTAGTCAAATATTGGGGGAACGGGAGATTCTGACACAGTATAAAACTAAATTCGAGTAGAAGCTTTCATGCAGTTTCGTGTATAAGCTTCCCTATGAATAATATATTCTTCCTAAAACGTACAGCTACTGTCAGCAAGGAGCAACAGATGCAGAGCAACGTACAGGTAGCCCTCCACTTACAACAGTTCACTTAGTGACCATTCAAAGTTACAAGGGCACTGAAAAAAAGTGATTTAGGACCATTTTTCAGACTTATGACCAATGCATACCTCATGGCCACTGAGATTTACATTCGGATGCTTGACCACTGACTCACATTTATGACCGTTGCAGTGTCCTCGGGTCATGTGATCCCCTCTTGCGACCTTCTGACAAGCGAAGTCAACGGGGAAGCCAGATTTGCTGAATAACCGTGTCGTTAATTTAACAAGCGCAATGATTCACTTAACAAACGTGGCCAAGGAAAGTCATAAAATGGGGCAAAGTCATTTAACAAATTCCTCAGTTAGCAGCATAAATTTTGGGCTCAGTTGTGGTGGTAAGTTGAGGACTATCTGTTCACGGGAACTGGGATAGATTTAAAACAAAAACAAAAACAAAAAACAATACACGAAACTCCCTCATGCGCGTCTGAGGTAAACAGGTAAAAACACACCGGCTCGCACGGCCGCCTCGCGGTTTCTGAAGTGCGCATGTCTTTCCTGGCCGAAAGGCGCATGCGCATCGCCGGGGTCGAAGCCCGGGATGCTCCCTGGCGTGGCCGCTGCCTCCTGACGAGGCTTGAGGAGGAAGGGGGGGGGAGAAGAGTGGTGTGAGGTGAGCCGCGCGTGCGCAGTGGCGTCCCGCCCGGAGCTGGCCGAGAGGTGGAAGGCTGACGGCCGCGGCGGCCTGTCAGTGGCGGACCCCGGGAGGCCTGGGCTGGCAAGTAGCGACGGCCGTCTGGGCTGGCTGGCTGGCTGAGGGAGGCGGCCTCCTGCTTTCCTCTTCTGGGATCCGTCTCGGGCTTCCACGGAGGGCGGGTTTCCCCGCTTCGCTTTCCCCTTTTTTCGGCCACTTCGCGTCCTCCCCGGCGGGCCTGACTACAAAGCCCATCGCCCGCCGCTTGGCCCGCCTTTCCTGTCGTCCCACGAGGCTGGGCAGGAGGGATGCCGTGGTCCCTCCGGCCGAGTGTATATTCCCTTTCTGCCATTGCCGGGTTTGAAGCGGGTTCGCGACCCCTGGCCAGCAAGGTGTAGTGCATGGGGATGATGGGGAATGGTAGTCCTTTCGAGACACCTGGACGGGACCTCCCCCCCGCTCTCCCTCTCCCCACCCCGCCCTAAACAGTTTTCATCGATGCTTTACGTGCAAGACCGTGTTTTGCGGGAATAATAATAACAATATCTCCATTTTTATTTTGTACAATTCAAGGCAGTGTTGTTTCATGTTCCTGCTTCCTGTTTTCCCCACAACAACAACAACAACAACCCTGTGAGGTAGGTTGGGCTAAAAGAAAGCAGCTGGCCTCACAGGCTTTCATGCCTTGATTAATAATAATAATAAGAACATCATCGCCCACAATCTATTTCCTTGGTGCTCTTGGTTGTTTACTTGCAGACATTTCATTACTCAGCGAGGTAGCAACATCATTGTCTGCAGTTCAGCCCTATGCTACTGAGAATCACTGCTGCAGATAGTCCTCGACTTACAACAGTTTGTTTAGTGACAGCTCGAAGTTACGGCGGCACTGAAAAAAATGAGTTATCATTTTTCTCACAACCATTGTAGATTCCCCATGGCCATGTGATCAAAATTCAGGCACATGGCAACTGACTCATATTTATGACGGTTGTGGTGTCCCGGGGTCTTGTGATCTCCCTTTGCGACCTTCTGACAAGCAAAGTCAATGGGGAAGCCAGATTCACTTAACAACTGTGGCAAGGAAGGCTGTAGAATGGGGCAAAATTCACTGAACAAATGTCTCATTTAGCAACAGAAATGTTGGGCTCAATTTTAAGCCAAGGACTACCTGTATTGGAGTCTCCATATCTTCTCCCCATGCCATTTTCCACCCTTCTTCACCCAAATCGTTAAATTTGGAACCTGCTTTGCAATCCTAACACTGCTGCTCGCCAATACTTTTTGGAGTTAAAGCTTTTCCCTCCTCTCTTTTCTGTTTTGTCCATTACTTTGAAGCTTTCCCCACCCTGCGGGGAAATGTTTGTTTATAACATTTTAAGGCACTCCATTTGAAGAAGTTTCCTTCTCATTCAGCAAGCAAATAGACACTGTTAGCAAGTAGTTCAGATGTCAGAGAGATGGTCTGTTTGCAGCACGTAGAACAATTTTCTGAGTTAATCCTTATCAAAGGGAGTCTAGTGCAGTGATTAGAAGCCTACTAGAAACTATCAGTCATGAAGTTATTTTTTCAGGCTTTGCTGTACCTACAAGGTTGTCCAGTAAATTTAATTAATATATGATTCTGGGAATTGGGGCAATAACACAGGGCTTCAATAAAGTTAAAATAAAAATATTCTACAAAGTGGCATAGTACCTCTAAACTGAAGCATAATTTCAGTTGCATTTCAAACAGTATTTTAAACACAGTACCCAGGAGCAATTCTGTCTTGGCAAGAGGATGAATGAGTACTGTACAGCATGCAGTAGTACTGTTCCCAAATGACAGGATTTAGTGAGAGGTTCCTACATATTGTAATGCTTAAGGTTGTATCTCAAAGTACTAGAGTTGAACAGTTCTTTGGGACTCAAAGCTTTCCTTACCTTTGAAAGTTCGTATTTCATCCTTTTCATCAAGTCTTATTGCTGCAACTAGCTAGTCATAAATTATAATTTGATAGTTCAGTAACTAGAATGAGACTAAACATTAATGATGATTTGGTGTAATATCTCAGGGAAACTGGTTTTGCAATTCTTCTATATACTAGTCTGTAATGTTAATTCTCTGTGTTGTCCTTCTATATACTAGCTAACTCATATTAGTCTGTAAAGTGATTAGCACATCGATAATTCTATAGTTAAAAAAATCAGCATATGCCACATAAAGATTTTAAATTGTATTTTAACTGCACAGACAAAAATGAAAAACTATCCAGTTAAATGTTTGTTAATAAAATATCCCTATTTTATTTCATTGGCATTCAGCCTGATTTCTTTGGAGAATTCTTTTCATAGTATATCACCATTTGCTTTGCCATCACTTGCACTCTAAATTATTTTTTTCTTTGCTTTACTTTGGTCAATAGTATTTTGGTGATGCTGAAGCATAGTTATAGTTTAGAACAACGCTTCAGCTTCAAAATTGTAAGAACTTTGAAAATATAAGAAAAGACATGTTTAAAAGACAAAATTGTAGTTGGGGATACTTTGTATCTTGTGATTTTTTTTAATTAAAACATTTGAATGCTAAGTAAAATATACATGTATATTTATTATCAGAAATGAATAATATAAAATAGGTCAGAAAATGACAGAAAGTAGAGAACCAGAATAGTTTGGGCTGGCATCTCATTGGAGTTGAGAATGGGCTTGGCATGTTTGTGGGTGGGTGTTGGTCTCACTTGTGTTTAATGGAAAATATCCCCGCTGAGCTGTTGTGACTTCCTCAAATTTTTTCGCTATGATTTTATATATCATCCACACCCCAAAACATGAGACTTGAATATTTGGAGCATTGTATTATTTGTTATTGCTTCTTCTTGGAATATCTTAAGCACTGATGTTTATTGTGGTCTGGAAGAAGCATGTTTAAAATGATTTAATATGGTCTTGGAAAGTAAACATTTTCATGATCCATATGAATTTAAGAATGATTAAAGACAAATATACTCCATTTATAATGATAACATCAGTTTCATTGCTTCGCTTATAGCTATCTTTTTTGTTCTTTTGTCAGATTACCAATTTCTCATGTTTTCACAATGAGGCAGACCTGGGGTCATTTCTTCCCTACACCTTGTAGTTGATAGTTTTAGATGTCGAGACAATGCTGGTGTAGATATGGCAGATAGCGTCAAGATCTTCCTTAATGATCTTATCAGGGTAAGTACTTCCTTTTATTGTTGTTGTTATCCAGGACTGCATTTAAGATAAGATTGGATTTCAGAGCGTTTCAGCCACTAACATTTATGTTAGCTCCCATAAATCTGTCTTTGGCTGTATGAAGAAGGGAAGTTTTAGGAAACTGCAGGACTTTATTCACAAACTATGTGTAATTAAAATAAAACCCATCTCAGCACCAATTCTAACTCTGATAGTTTCTCAGTGTTTGGGTTAAGCTCAAGTGTAATATCCATGTGTTTAACTCTGTGATTCTTAGTAAATGGAGAAATTCTGAACAATGATGCCCTTATATTAGTGATCAGGTAACGAATATCAGAATAACAGAAAGAACAACAGAGTTGGAAGGAACCTCATAGGTCTTCTAGTCTAACCCTCTGCTCAAGCAGGAAACCCTACACCATTTCTGACAAGTGGTTGTCCAGTGTTGCTTTAAAGGATTAGATTTAGCTAGAAAAATCACTGGGCAGTTGCTTAGATATCTCATTTAGAAAAAAAAATCAGCAGAAACAAGATGTCGATGAAGATTCTCAGTCATCCAGGTAGAATTGTTTGAAAGTTGAGTCATAACAATTGGTCAGCAGAAACAAGAAAATCAAGAGCGAGTATCTAACTTATCTCGGATATTTGATGTATCTAACTGTATTGCATTTTGACATTCAGTAGAATATCTTTAGAAGAAAATATGCAGGCAACAGATGTTTAAATCTGGATTTGCAGCAGGGCTGCACAATCTGTTTTGAGTCAGGGACCACATTTTGTTTTTGAGTCAAATACTTCATTTCGTTTCTGGTTTTCTCTTAATAATTAAATTAATGAAACATGATTACTATTATAAGCTTTTATTAGCACACTAGTCACGAACAGGCTTTCTGAATCTTCAGATTTTGCTGCTCTGACATACAGATAGTTACCACTTACTTACCAACCACTATTGGGACCGGTGGCTCTGTCATTAAGTAATGCGGTCATTAAGTGAAACATTACATGGCTGTGCCAACTTACAATATCAGTTCTCACTGCGGCCAATAAGTATATCACGGTAGGTAGTTAAGTTCAATGTAACGTGACCATGACTGGTAACATCCTCATGGCTTCCCCATTTGACTGTTGGAAGCTAGCTGAAATAGTTGCAAATGGTGATCATGTGCCTGTAGGGGATTGTGACAACCGCAACTTCAAGGAACAGCTATAAATCTTTTTCAGCACTGTCAAAACGTCAGTCACTGAATGGGTGGTTGGTAAGCGTGCACTATCTGAAGTCCCAATACTGAATCATCTCCAACTGTTTATCATTTGCATTTAATACTTTTGAAATATATTTTCAAAATCTGGATTTTTCATACCTGTTGGAGATTTGGAAGTATTTGCGGAATTTGAGTTTTGCTTGTCAGAAGCCAGCTGGCAAGGTTGCAAATGGTAAATCCATGATCCTGGGACTCTAGTTACCAAACTCCCAAATTTTGATCATGTGACTGTGGAGTTGCTACAACAGTCATAAGTGGAAGGACTGGCCATAAGTCACTTTTTTAGTGCTGTTGGAATTTCGAATAGTCACTAGACGAACTGCTGTTGGTCGAGAAGTAGCTGCATACAGGCTGCTGAACTGTAGACTGTATGTTGAATTTAGATGTTTATGTCTCTAGGGAATTAAAGATTCCATATGGGGGATCTGCACAATCTCCAAGCTGGATGCTCGGATCCAGCAGAAAAGGGAAGAGCAGCGGAAAAGAAGAGCAACTAGTGTGCTTGCCCAGCGAAGGGCACAAAGTGAAGAGAGGAAGCAAGAGAAGTAAGTTCCAAGCTTGGGAATTGTGTAGTGCCATGAGTAATCAGCTACAGGGTTTTATCATCAAGATATCAATAGCACTAGCCCTTAGACTTATATACCACTTCACCGTGCTTTACAGCCCTCTCTAAGCGGTTTACAGAGTCAGCATATGGCCCCCAACAATCTGGGTCCTCATTTGACCCACCTGGGAAGGATGGAAGGCTGAGTCAGCCTTGAGCTGGTGAGAATTGAACTGCTGGCAATTGGCAGTCAGCAGAATTAGCCTGCAATACTGCATTCTAACCACTGCACCACCACCAAGATGGCACTGAATTCCTAGAAATCACTTCCGCTAGCATAGTCTGTGTACAAACTGGATCCTGCCAACTTTGGTAGGGATTTTTATTTTATATTGGCCAAATTAAATGAGGATTTTCAAATATTGCATTATGTGGAGCTCTCAGCCAGTGTCATTTGAGGGACTGTGTTCTATATAGCTGTTTAATTTCAGCACAGAAGCCACTGGATTTGTTGTAGGAAGAGACTTGGAATGAAGATTTTAAGATACTATTTTTTGTCTCTACCCCAGTAGCTTCTGTAGTTGTAATTGATGTTTTTTAAAAAGTTGACTTTATGAAAAAGAAAAAAGGCTGCAAATTTATCTTCGGTGCTAAACAACATCCAGTTCTACATATATATCTTGTATGATGTTGAATAGTTGAAATGATGAGTTTCTAGATAGGGTTATCTAACAACAGAAAAACAAGGAAAACTGGAAACTTTTAAAATAGGCCTGTTTTTTTTTTTACCTAGTGAGGCTCCCAACAATTTGAAATTTAATGAGAATAATGGAAATTTATACTTTTGCATTTTTATGGTTACAGATAGATTGAAACACTACCAAGCTGAAAGAATCTGCTTCTGTATCAAGCATTCCCGTCTGTTTCTGTGTTTAAACAGATGTACTTTTTGAAAATGTAGTTTTGATTTTTGCACTTTCTTTTATTTTCTTTAGTGAACCCCGGATAGTAAGCCGAATACTTCAGTGTTGTGCATGGAATGGAGGTGTATTTTGGGTAAGAATATTTTTACTTCTTTTTAACAACAGCAACATAATTGAATCAATTGCTTTGTTCTTTTTTGCAAATATGCTTACTTGCTTGAACTTTATAATTGGATAATGCTTCAATCTGAAAAGCAAATTGAATAGTGATTGAAATCATTACTATTTCTCAGATAAGGGATAGTTAACTTTTAGTTAGCCTTGGTAGATGCAGTGTTATCCCAGTCAAATTTTAATATAAATAGCCACGCAATCCCAGGAAATACATGTTTGAGTTAAGAAATGTTGGCACCCTCATCAATTTTTGTCATCTCAGATACATCTTTTGCTGGCTTTGTGGAGCCACAGCACTGTGCAAATCCTAGAAAAGGTAGAGTTTGTTTAAGGGGTTGCTTACGGATATGGGATGTAGTCTTATACCTTTTCTAAAGCACCTTTTTCGTTTTTTTGATCCAAAGAACTTTATATCCTTAATTTCAGTTTAGGGAAAGTTTGTAGCTTTGTGTTTATAGCATTTTAGTGTTTGTTTTTGCTGTGTTTTTCCCTGATAGGATTTCCCCATAAAACTATGGATGAGTGTGCTGGAGCTGTCATATTTGTAAAGATAAATTATTCATGTATTTACTTGTGTATGTACTTGGGGAAAACCATGAAATATGTGCTAAGGTATCCAGGATGGAAGGTCAGTTGTAGAAAACGGAATTACATCTTCTGGATCTTGGAAAACATTCTTTCCCCATAGCACCATGCACATTTAAAAAATAGTGGTTAAAACTGAATTATTGTGACTTTTTTTTAGCTCAGCCTCCTCTTGTTCTACCGGGTATTCATCCCTCTGCTTCAGTCAGCAACAGCACATATAATTGGTAAGTATATTACTGCATTTAAGCATTTGCCAAGTAAATAATTCTTTGTGCCTAGCCTAGCCTAGCCAATTATGTTACGATGGACAAGTGTACAATTGGTTGTATTGAATCTATCCTACTCTTCTCTTCTCTTGCCCTCAAATTTTCAGACTTGGAACATATACTGTATTTATAAAGATGAAATAACACTCTTGAATTAAAGGAAGATATAATTAAGGTCCTGTCTATATCTACCGATCTGTTGTCTACTTGTGACCAGTAGATGATATTTATAGAGGGAAGATATATTTCCTTTTTCTGGTATAGCAGTTCATGTGAAGCCCCTAAATTGTAATGAACCTTTTTCGTACTACCGTTGAAAACGCGCTCTCTGTTTTGGAAGGTGACCCGTCATTGCATGGTGATGTCTGGTCTTGGCTGGAATTTATTCTCACCTCCATCTTCAGTGCCCTTTGGGTCCTCCCCCTCTTTGTGCTCAGTAAAGTGGTCAATGCCATTTGGTTTCAGGTAAGTAGTTTTTTGAGGCAATTGATAACTTGGCCTAGCTCTTTCTTCTTAGTTATCTACATAAAACATCCCTTGATATACAGATAGTCCTTGTCTTACAACCATTTGTAGCGACCATTCGAAGTTACAACAGCGCTGGAAAAAGCGGCTTGCAGTCGTTCCTCTCACTTAACAACTGACAGCATTCCCACAGTCATGTGATCAAAATTTGGGTGCTTGGCAACCAGCATATATTTATGATGGTTGCCGTGTCCTGGGGTTATGCGCTTGCCATTTGTAACCTACCCAGCCAGCTTCCAACAAGTAAAGTCAAAGTGGGAAAGCCGGATTCGCTTAATGACTGCACAGTTCACTTAACCATTGCAGCGATTCGCTTAACAACCATGGCTGAAAAGCTCTTAAAATTGGGTGTGACTCATTTAACAACCAATATGCTTATCAATGGAAATTCTGGTCTTCCTTGTGGTCATAAGTCAGGGACTACCTGTATTGTACTGTGTTTTTTGTGGGATATTCAAGACAACGATCTTCCATTTTGTTCAGACGTAAGTCTTGATTATTCTGTTTCAGGACATTGCTGACCTGGCATTTGAGGTGTCAGGAAGGAAGCCGCAGCCTTTCCCCAGCGTCAGTAAAATCATTGCCGATATGTTGTTTAACCTCTTACTGCAAGCTCTCTTTCTCATCCAGGTAAGAATGGCCATAAAGCACTCAATCCAGATTATCCAGACATTAAGAGTAATAGACATTGGCATTTGAAGGACCTCCAAATGCAGAACCATACATTTGGCAGACCTTACCAGAAATAAATCACAAGGCAGAGAAAAGCAGAGAGGACTGGGAAAGAAAAAGGAATGAATTATGCCACACTTTTATAAATAGGTTGCTACCCGGTTTGACTTATGTAGTAGTTCTCTCCCGGTCACAACCTTTGGGATTATAGATTAACACTACTGCTTTTTCAAAGCTGTTTATAATGAAGAGTTCTTGGGCTCATGCCCTCCTGCCATGCAAGAGAGAACCACAGGCCAGATTTGTTGCTCAGATATGCATAGCTGGACTTCTAGCCAAGAATGATGGTCGTGGACTCTGTTGCCCTTGGACCTGGAATCCAGTGCTCTCATATTGGGAGTGGAGCAGATTGCATCAAGGAAGAAGAGAATCGAGTATATGGTTAAGCCTTGACTTACGACCATAACTGGACTGGAATTTCAGTCGTAAATCGAGGCCCCATGTGATCAGACTCGATAACAGGATTGCTTTTACCAGAGGTTGTCAAGCAAGCGCGGTCATTAAGCAAACCATGTGGTTGTAGGCACAAATCCATTGTATCCAATAGATGGTTCTTGCCGGAAAACTGCAAAAAATGTCACAAAGTGCCACTGGTCATACATGTGAGCCAGTTGCCAAAGGCCAGAAATACAATGGGGCGGTCGTGTGGCAGTCATAACTTGGGGGAAATGGGTCGTGAGTAATTTGAGTCCATTGTAACTGCAAATGGTCGTTAAGCAATCAGTTGTAAGTCGAGGACTACCTATACTGTCTCTTCACTCTTTTAGATTCTTGGGCTTTTCATAATGTCTAATGAATTGGGCTTTTTAATGAAGTACAGAATTGAGTTTTCTATGGAAGGGAATGGTCTTTAAAATTGATTTCTTGCTTTTCCCAGGGGATGATTGTGAGCCTGTTTCCTATTGATATCATTGGGCAGTTAATTAGTCTGCTTCATATGTCGCTGCTTTACTCACTGTATTGCTTTGAATACCGTTGGTTTAATAAAGGTGAGTCCTGGCTTTCCGCTGTGTAACTAATTTAAAAAAAACCCCTCTCATTTTGTTCTGAAGTGTTGGGGTTATTTTGTGCAAATGTATACAAATTCCATCAAACCCTCTTCCAGCAGAATCTTTGGAGATTCTCCAGTGGCAGAGGCAGAACTGAAAAATTAAGAATACATTTTATTCTCTGCCTGCTGGTGGTAATGGCTGGAGATCTCCGTTATCAGCAGTGATCAGTAAAATACTGATATATGGGCTGGAGATGTATTTACATGATATTTCCTAGAATGTGAAGTAGGAAATATTAGGATCGTAATTCCTGAAATATGAAATCCAGTATTATATTACAGCATTAATTCTTTGAACCATGTGCTTTGGGCTTTTCTCTTGCCAGGAATTGAAATGCATCAACGATTATCCAACATTGAAAGGAACTGGCCTTATTACTTTGGATTTGGGTTACCACTGGCCTTTCTCACTGCGATGCAGTCTTCTTATATTATCAGGTGACTTACTGAGCAACTGGAGTCATGCCATCTTTTTTCTTTTCTGTGAGAGGGATAGGAGGAAAAGTAGGCAGGGAATTACTTGGAAAGAGACCTGGTGTAATGGGGAAGGAGAAGAAGAACATCCCTCAGAGCAGTGATAGAAGCAAAGCCTTTGAAAAGCTGGTCTTGGGGTATTGTTGTGAGCCCCTGAAGATTTAATTGAGATGTATGGCTTTTTTCTTCTGGACATCCACGATGTGTTTTTCTCTTTTATTGTTTCCTCCTTTTAAAAGCGTAAGCCACCAGAGTCATCTATACTCAGACAACCTCTAAATCATGTAGTGAACGAATGAATATTTCATGATAAAGTGCAGGAAAACCTTCTCATAAATAAAGTATTATTTCCGATTTCCAGTTATGCCAGAATATTAATCTGGGCAAAACTTGGATGCTGGCCTTTCTGCTGCTGATTTGTTGAGCCATTCCATGTGTCAGCTATAGGGGACAAGAAGGAACCTACTATATAAAAACTTAGGTGGTATAGAAATTTAATAAATTAGGACATAGGACAGGGGTGTAAAACTCTTGGCCCGTGGGCCGGATGAATCACGCACTGGCCAGGCCCAACCCCGGTTTAGCGAAGGGGAAAAAAGTCACGATATGTCATGTGACAACGTGAAGATGTGAGTTTGACACCCCCGATATAGAAGCTATGTTATATTAAGTGGCAAACTGCATGACATAAGTTGTGGATACAGCATTTGCATGCTGGATATTTGGGTTCTTCTTTGTTATTTTGTATTTATTTATTAAATGTATATGTTGCCCATTATTTAATTTATATGTCGCCCATCTCATCAATAAGGTGACTTTGGGCAGCTTGATGAACAGTAAAAGATAAATAGAAAAACGATGAAAATTAAGAAGAGGTACATAAAAACTAAGACCAAGGTTGCTTTCAAACCTCATAATGTACGAGCAATTTTTGCAGAGATTGAAGGAGCACGCAAGTGAATACATTTAGGACATCTAAACCGAAAGCACAATATTTGGAAAAAAACAGGTTCATTCACTTAAACTGTCCTCTTCATTTTCCCCTACACATGTATGTGTGTGCATGTATGTAGGTGGTTGGATTCTCAGAGCTTGTTAAGACATGGTTTATTCTACCTAGTTTATCAAAACAATGACACTTACTTGTTTCAAGTAGAGCTCTAAGCTGATTACCATAATTTAAAAACCATAGTGCAATTCGCTAATTTCTTGGTAGCATAAATGCTTATAATGACATACTCCACTTGATTCAGTTTAAAAAAAAACTGCACCAAAATAGAAAGGAAAGGTTTATGCTCACCTCTGTACTACTGGTCTCCTAAATCTGCATGAAGACTTTTCATCCACATCATATTCTGTAGTTTATCCATTCTCCCTTTTCAAAAAAGTCTGCAGAGAGACTTGTCTCACATCTTCTATTTTCTCTCCCCGCCTCTCTTCCCCACAGTGGCTGCTTGTTCTCCATTCTTTTCCCTCTATTTATTATCAGCGCCAATGAATCCAAGACACCAGGAAGAGCATAGTAAGTACTCGTTTCCTTTTTCAGCAGAGGTTTTTGTGAATAAGGAGAGAATTACACTCTACCTAAAATTGCTGATTTCTTCTTTCTTAATGGTCTCACTATATATTTTTTCTTGGTGTTGAGAATCAGATCATCTAGATTAGTGGTTCTCAACCTATGGTCCGTGGACTCCTGCGGGGGGAGGGGCTGCGATGCTATCACAAGGCGTCCATGAAGGCCTGAAAAAAATGTTGTGATTTAAGTCTTGAGTTAAGTCTTGGGGGTCTGTGGCCATAATCCATGGGTACAGAAGGTATTTAAAGATGGTAGTAGTAAAGAAAAGGTTGAGAATTATAGAAATGTTGATAGAAATTTAATACAGTAAATTCTTGATTTTACAAACTGATGGGGGGAAATGCAAATAGTTATATATGCAGCATTTGCATGAATATGTGTTATTTGATACATACTTGAGTATTTATGTCAGTGATCTAGATAGCTTTGGAAACAACTGACTTTGTTATTTCAAGATGTTCAAACTTGAATGTTGTCTCCGCATCCAAAGTTTGCTGTACTAGGTCTATAAAATTAGGGTTTTTCTATTTATGATTATTTGATTTATAATTATTTATATATTTTATTATTTATGATTGATGCGGAGTTGGAATAGGACTCAGGTCCCCCAAGGCCCCAGGTCACCCACTTCCTTGTTAACTGAGTGCCTTTCATCTCGGGTGAGAAATAAAAGAATATTTTGGTATCAGGAAAAGATGCAGATAGTCCTAAATTTATGACAGTTTTCTTAATGATGGTTAAAATTAACGATGGACTCAGAAAAGGGCCATAAAGCAGATGTGTTGCTTAATGACTGCTTCACTCAACAACTGAGATTGCATTTTGGTTGTAAATCAAGGATTACCTGTAGAGGTAAGGGCTTCTGCCTCAGTGGAGTAGATTATATAGCATTTTTTGCCCTGACAGCTACAGATAGTCACTGTAAGGAGAAAAGATTGTATTACTTATAAACCTGTACTGCTTATAAACTTTTATGCGTAGGTCTAAAAGGTTTGTTTATTATTTATTTATTGAATTTGTTTGCCGCCCATCTTGCCACAAGTATGCATAATTGGCAAAGCAGTAGGGAACTGTTCTTAATTGGTGTTAGGCAGATTTGGTATGTTGAACGGCCCTAATGCAGAATACGGGTAGTTTTGAGGCCCGAATTTCCATTGCTATGCAAGACAGTTGTTGTGTAAACGTTGCCCCATTTTATGACCTTTCTTGCCACAGTTGTTAATTGAGTCACGGCAGTTATTAAATTAGTAACACGGTTGTAAAGCAATATTGACTTTGCTTGTCAGAAGGTCACAAAAAGGTGATCACACGATCCCGGGACATTGCAACTGTCAGAAATACATGCCAGTTGCCAAGTGTTTGGATTTTAATCACATGAC
>JANHFL010009573.1:241209-255851 GCA_032468155.1 Oxyrhabdium leporinum | reverse complement strand
ACTTTGGGTGGGCAGGTGGGTGGGTGGGAGGAGCCTGGGTTTTTAACACTTTTGTGAGTTTATTTCAGAAGCCAGGTTCTTTGCTTGTTTTTATAGTGTGTAATGGGCCTGTTTCTGTGCACTTTTTTTGTATATTTCCTTACCTCCCCCCATTTCCCAGGATGAATGGTTTTTGTAACGCATATTGTCGTAGCTTTCTGATGCTGATGGGGTCTTTACCACAAGTGTTGGATTTTTCTCAATGATTGCGGTTCTTTATATGGTAACCTCAGGTCAGGATTTTGTAATTACCTTTGTGTGCTGAAATGAAAAGTGGATCATGTAAGACTTGGGCAAGGTTAAGATTTGTGGGGGGTGGCATCTGGTGGCCTCTCTTAACTTTATTTGGGTTGTTTTTTTTATTTTGAAGGGATCTGCTTTTGATGGATGCAACAAATTCCTAATCTTAAGGACAGAATGTATTGTTTTGTTTTTTTACTTATATCCTTGGAGCTTTTGAAAAGCACCTTCTGAACTTTGAAAGGGAAATTTGAAAAGTGTACGGGTAAAGTCTGGCACTGAAGCGAAAACTTGTTAATTCTTGTGTCTGGGGGTTGTAAGGTTGACAATATACTGTTAAATCTTGCAAGAAACAATGCTTCTAAGGAACATATTTATGGATCCTGGGGGAGGGGTTTTTTTTTGGGGGGGGAGGACGTGTACACAAGGGAGATTCTGAAAGGTATCTATGGAGAAACAGTTGGGGGTGGGGGTGGTTTCAACAGGGCTTCTGCACAAGTCTACGTAGGGGCTACTGGTGCCAAGCTCAATATGCAGAGCAGAGAATTAGCGAATGTCAGTTCCAAAGGCCTCCAACTCAAATACTGATAGGAAGCCTGACCTGGAATTATTGTCCCAGAGAGTGAGAATGATGTACACCAAAGTGCTCCTGTGTGATTGTAGCTACAATTGAAATTAAGGACTCCTCAGCTCAGGATATGTGAACTTCATATGTATTCATCTGTCTGTGTGTGTACATATGTAATTGTGTATGCACAAAAGAAGTATAATGTGGTCCTGATCTTAGGCAGTATTCCTTATGCATGTCAGTTTCTGTATGGCTAAACATTACGAGATTTTTTTAAAAAGAAAAAGCCCTCTGGTTTTTGTAGAACTGAAGTCAGTCTACAGATAAATGTTTTCTCTTGTATTTTCACACTGAACCATTAAAGGAAAATGGGATACAAAAAAAAAAAGAGTAATTGTGTGACTGAATCATGAAACCCATTTTGATGGGGATGGGAGAAAGGCAGAATATAAACTTAAAACTTCCTACAAAGTGGTTCAAAGAATTTCTGTTCCCGATTCAAATTTTTCTGCTTGGGAAATGACCCAAAATGGCATTTATGGCCAAAAGCAGCAGATAGGAGCCGGGTGAGTTAAAATTATGGTTTCCAGGGAATGAGGGAGAAGTGTATAAATGCTGAAAAATAACTAGGGATGTGTATATAGATTTTTTTAAAGAGAATGGCATAGGATCATCTGCTTTGAATATATTAATTTTTGCCTTTATCTGCAGCGTTTTCAGATGCTGCTCAATAGACAAAGTTATCAAAGTTAAATGCAAGAAATTCATTTGCCAAAAAAAGAGGGGGGAGGAAGAGACAAGCGAGGAAGAGAATGCCACTATTGTTGATGTAGTGCCTAAAATTATGTTATTTGTTACAGTTTACATCTTGCTTTCAAAAAACTTAACAGCTGTCATTAGGGAAGGACTGAGTAGAAGGAGCAACAGATCGGAATGCTCAGGGCTGATTTAGAGCAGTTGGAAATTATGCATATTACACTGTAAAGAATACCTTTGAAGGTTGAGAACTGAATGGGGGAAAGGCCAAATTTTAATTTCGATAACCTTCGATATCTTGGGGCTGGATGGTAAACTAAACTTGGGGTAAATAAAATTAACGTATTTGCACATAACATTTATTGTCCAAACAAATCACATGCATTGGGATTCTTATAACCTACAGAACTATCAACTTTCCACACCATATTAGCCTATCTGGTGCATAATGCAAATACAGCTTCCCCCTTGGGAGCCAGGGGCCTTGCTTACTCCCATCTTATCTTAAAAGACTTTGATCTTTAAAATGCAGACTCGTCACTTGTGCCTAATTGCTACTCTGCCTCCTTTTGAAAAGGAAATGGAAAGAGAAAGTCTTAGTGTTGGAGTGTTAGTGTTAG
The DNA here is from genome assembly GCA_032468155.1 of Oxyrhabdium leporinum. Taxonomy (NCBI): domain Eukaryota; kingdom Metazoa; phylum Chordata; class Lepidosauria; order Squamata; family Cyclocoridae; genus Oxyrhabdium; species Oxyrhabdium leporinum. Next base: position 253,628 of record JANHFL010009573.1, on the reverse strand, counting down.
AGCTGGTCTTAATGTTGGGTGTTGGGCAAGGGTTACCCCAAGCTATCAATAATGTATGTGTATTTGGGGAATATACCAATTGAAATGAGTGGCATATCGATTTCCTCTAATAATAAAATAAGTGGTGAGCGATCAGTCCCCTGCAAAATGGTCCTTTAAAAATCTGAAGCCATTGCCAGCCTGATGCCTTCCAGAAGGGATGATGACTCTAGGTGATTCTGTGGATTAGGTCTCTCCACCTCTTCCCATCTTGCACTAACGTTTTGAGTTCTATGCTCTTGACGGTGCCGTAGATCTGAAGGGTCCTCGGAGGTCTTCTAGCCCACCCCCCCTGCTCAGGCAGGATGTCTGACAGGTGGCTGTCCAGTCTCTTCTTAAAAGCCTCCAGTGATGGCGCATCCACAACTTCCGAAGGCCAGCCGGTCTACTGGTCAACTGTTCTCCCTCTTAGGAAATTTTCCCTGAATTCCAGGTTGTTTCTCCCCCTTGGTTAGTGTCCGTCCATTGCTCCTTGCCTTGCGTTCTGGTGCTTTGGAAAATAGGTTGAACCTCTTTTCTTCGTGCCAACGTTGCCCCGAGATATTGGAAAACTGCTATCATGTCACCCTAGTCCTCCTTTTCATTAACCTAGACATACCCATGCCCTAATGCTCAGCTGGTGCGGTCATCTTGACGGGATTCTGGCAGCCGCACTCGTCCCAGCTGAAGGGCGTCAGACTGGGAAAAGCTGCAAGAACTCCAGCTACAGCCTTAAATCTGGCGGTTCGGATGCGCTCGGGGGAACCCCGGGCGCGAACTCGCGCTGCCGCCTCCTGCCACGTGAAAGCCTCTGACCACGCCCCCTCCGAGCTCCGCCGAGCTCATCCCCGTTACCCAGAGCGACACGTCACTACTCGCGCCTCAACCAAGCTTCCCTCCTCCTCCAGGACAACCAACCCGGTCGGGCACGCCTTCCCTCTAAATCGGGGAGGGAACTCGCGGCGCTCGTCCCTCGAACTTCCGCTTTGTTGACGGACGTGGCCTCCGTCCGGTCATCTTTTCCGGGGGGGCGGTCCCGTCGTCGTGATCGACGGGCCCCTCGGCCTGTAGCTGTCTACTGTCTCGGACTCCGGGAAGGCGGGTGGGTTGCGGAGCTGGGAGCGGGCGCGCGTGGAGCGGATGGCTGAGGGAGCTGGGCGGAGAGCGGAGTCTGAGTCCCCGGTGAGGAATCGGCGCCCGGAGAGCGTCTCATCAGGCCGGGAAGGCGGCGTGGCTGCAGCCTGAGTAAGCCGAGGAGAAGGGCGGCGGCGGCGGCGGCTGGGCGGCGGGATCACCGCTGAGGGGGGGGGGGACACAGCCGTGGATGCTCCCGCGACCACCCCACGCGCGATCGGCCCAAGGCGGCCTCTGGAAAGAAGCGGGTGGCTGGTCCCCCCCAGGCCTCCGATCGTGTTGCGGGGCTTCCTTCTGCATCGGCCGCCGCCTCTCCCCCTCTTCCCCCCCCCAAAAAAAAGAGCCTTGCAGGTAGAAAAGAAGCTCCTCGGGGAATGGGTGCCCATCCTCCCCGGGCTACGGGGAAGGGTGAGATGGGCTCCGCCCGAAAGGTCTCCTTCAGCCCCGCCAAGAGAACGAATTGAAGCGGGACACGCAGGCAGGACGGCTTCGCACGTTAGCATTGGACCTGGCTCTCTTGAGTCCCGATTGACGAAGCCTTGAAGCAAGAAGCCGAGCTCGGGGGGCTGATCTTGTGCAACGTCTGAAACCAGCCGCCTTCCCTCTGCAGGGCTTCCAGGAAGGGCGCAGCCTAACCGGCTCCCTGAGCCGGGTTTCTGTCTCTTTGAAAGCTGTGATTTCTCCACCCATTAAAGCCCCGGAATGGGACCTTTTATTCTGTCCTTCTGTTTTCTTTTGGCCTCGGGCCCCTAGGAACATTTTTCACTTTCCTTGATATTTCTGCCTGTGAGGTAGATCGCATCATTGACAGCCTTTTTTGTTTCGGGGATCACAATTGTGTATGGTTGGCATCCAGAAGGGCCCAGGACGATGGATTTTCAGTCAAAAAATTAATGCTAGCAGTGCTTAAAAATCTCTGTCTAGATGCAAAGAATAATCAGATTAGCCATTCCCGGATGTTGCACATAACTAATTTTACTAACTGTAAAAGCAAGTTTGTTTGGTTTTTTTGCTTTGATTCTATTCAGTAGGTCTTTATGCATCATATTGGTATAGTTCCCACTTTTTCAAGACAGCTGAACATGCATCCATCCAGGTCCTTGCTTCGTGCAACATTTGCATGCACAAAGGTCCTTTAAATCCATGAAATCATGTCCCTAGATCTATAATTATTAAAAAATTAAAATGTGGAAGGAATCTGGGAGATTATGTAATCCTGAATTTTGGCAGAAGCTGATCCAGCCTTTGTTTCACTGCATTGCACTTTTAATGTTTAGGGCAAATCTGTATTTCTGTAAGTCTGAGGTTTCACCTATACTCTGTCAAGCTAATATGAGCCAATTTACCCAACTCTCCAGCACTGAATTGGAGAATTGCAAAGGAAACCTGTTCAAGTCAGATGGTTGAGAGTTGCTTAAATTGACTCATATCAGCTTGACAACTTTCCACTGATTTTAAATCTCAGTACTGTACTATATAGGAGTGATTCTATGTAGACCACAGTTGGGTTTTAAAATGCACAGTGCAGTATATTTTTAGAGCAACTTTGCTGTGGATATTTGTAGTCTTGAATGCTGCTGTATTCTAACCTCAAAAGTTTAATTGTATGCTTAATAATAGGACAGCTGCTTGAAAAGATGGACTTGACCTGGGATGCTAATAATGTTTTACTCCTATTTGCTCTTAACTGATCATTCCTAGCCCTGTTTCTGATTTTTATTGGAGGTAATTTTTATTGGGTAATTGCAGCACTTGAATTGTAGCCTGTCTAATTCTAATTTTATTGGAATTTTTATTGGAAACCTTATTCTGTCTCATTGCTAAGTAATTTAAGATAAAAGGAAATCAGTGATTGTTATTGAATCCCAAATGAAACTTGATTTGAAAGAAGTGGATCTCAGATAGGAAATTGAAGCAGCCGTTAGCAAAAATGAATTGCGCAACTGGCTTTTTAAGCAATTAACTTTCGTCTTGGTTTCGTTTTCACCAAGTACACGTTCCTCTAGATCCCCCATTTGGCCAGCAAACAAATATTTATTTTAAGCAGTGTTTAAAGGTTGCACAAGATAAACTCATGTCAGCGTAATATTTTCAAACTTCTGTAAACCTGATCTTTTGTGTGAAACCCACATCCAGAAGATAAAGTTTATGCTAATTGGGCTCCTTCATAAGCTACTGGGTGGAAGAAAGATAATTTAAGTAATACTGAAATGTTTACTTGAATGTTTTTGGCAACTGGTGGGTAGTATTGCATAACTTTCGCTTTTTGAAGTTTTAATGGTTAAACAGTGGAATCCATTGTGAATGCATGAAAATGTAGAAAGAAGGCCTCATTCAGGTAGCTGTTCTTTGTTTTTAGTTGGCATTGATTATTTAGGAACCTGGTTGTGATTAAACAAAGCAGTGAACATTTCTTGTGTGTTGAACTTTGGGGAAATATACATACACTCATTTAGGTGAATGAATAGATGGATGGATGGATAGTACATTGTATTGAGGAAAAAGTGTTTGATCCTGATAAAATGAAATCTGTGCCGCTGTCTCACCCCATGCAGTGCTTGCTTATAATGTATTAATAAGGATGACTTGAAGAATGTATTTGTACTTTATTTTTTTATTTTTTTTTAAACCTTTCAGGTGTTTAAGTGTTGCCTCTGGTTACCTTTGCCAGAATGACCAAGTTAGGTTTCCTCCGCTTGTCATATGAAAAACAGGACACCCTCCTCAAGCTCCTGATTCTGTCGATGGCAGCTATTCTTTGTAAGTTTGAGCTTTAAAATCTCTAGCTGGCAAGGGCAACGTGTGGCTCTAACGGTTGCCTGTTGTTGTTTTTAAATGTGAATTCCATTTTGAATGGAATGTTGTTCTCCTGCCTAGTCACATAATCAACCTTGACTTGGTATGTTTCAACATTTCTAGCCTCTATGTTTTCAGTTGGCAAATAACTAACATTAAGATAATTGAAACATGATAACCATGATGCTAAATAAATAAACAAATAATCACCTCTACGTATTTCTTTCTTTGTGTTGCAGCTTTTTCTACTAGACTTTTCTCTGTGTTACGATTTGAGAGTGTCATTCATGAATTTGATCCGTAAGTATCCCTCTTGACTCTGATTTGATTGGAGAGATCATTTGCCTTGGTGTGCTCAGGTGCAGGTTTTGTTGCTGTAGCTTAGAATATTAGGCTTCCAACTAATAAAACAGATTGTGCTGCTTCAGTGATAGGGCTTCAAAATATATCCGGGAGGGTGTTTTTTCTGGAAGACAAAGAACTAGGATCCGAGTCATATAATTTTGCAATAAAATTAATATTCTAGCCAGTTCTGCGTGGATTTGCTATGAATTTTAAGTATGAAATATAATAGAATTGTTTCTTCTAAAACTCTTTCTCAGCCTTAGCAACTTTAAGATGTTCAATCCCAGAATTACTCAGTCAGTCTTGGGAATTCTGGGAATTGGAAGTTCACAAATCTTGCCATGTTGCCAAGGTTTAGAAACACCATTCTAAAGGAACGTTTACAACTGTGAGATTGACTCAGAATAATGGACTACAGTTGAATGGTGATGGGTTGTATTAGATGCTTTAGCTCCAACTGTCTTGTATGATGAAGAGTAGTTTGTATAAGGGGAATATTTGTGTTTGTACAGTAAGCTAAAGAACGCATAATAGGCTTTGGAAAGGCTATGTTTTCTTGGTTACCTGCAAAGAAGATTAATCCTTTGTGCATTTGGGATATTTCTGTTTGGATTCTATAAGAATCTTGATTCCAAGTGAAAAACTGCTTTAATCAAGTTGATGTTAATTTGTATATTAGAATTGGGAGCTCTTCTACATAAGAACTTTAACAGAGGGCCAAGCCTGCAATACGAGAAACAGCAAACAATAAAAATCTTACTGGCAAAGGACTCAGTTTTCTGTTATCCCCACAGGTATTTTAATTACCGCACCACTCGCTTCTTGGCAGAAGAGGGTTTTTATAAATTTCACAACTGGTTTGATGATAGAGCATGGTATCCTCTGGGAAGGATCATAGGTGGAACCATCTATCCAGGTAAGAGGCCGGTATTTCTCAAAGACCAATGCACAGCATATTGTAATGGCATCACATTTTAGAATAGTTCTTTCCTGATGTTCTGTGGATCAGAGATGCAACAAATTCTCCCAAATGGATAAGCAAGTGCCATTCATCTTTCAGGTAATGCAGCCAAACATAATTAATCCAGTGTTGTATTGGCTTCATTTGATAGGGAAAAGCATGCTTACTGATCCGTAACAGAGCCTATAGTCAGCCCGTGATTTTGAGAGCTCGTTCTCTCTGCAGTCCAGATTTTGTTTAAGTCTATCGAAAAATAGCCATCCAGCAGGCCAATAATTCTTTGCAAATGACATTCCTGCTTCACTTTATTTCAGGTTTAATGATCACATCGGCTGCCATCTACCACGTTCTGCACTTCTTCCACATTACAATCGATATCCGAAATGTGTGCGTGTTTCTGGCCCCCCTCTTTTCTTCCTTCACCACCATAGTAACATACCACCTCACCAAAGAACTCAAGGTAATCGCAAAGATAGAGACAATGTCTGGGAATGGTAGCTGTACTGTCTCTGCTTTGCTGTAGAAAAGTTGATGCTGGCCAGTTTACTTCTAAAGTTTCTCCCCATTTCAGTTATTGATTGGCCAATTTAAGCAAGAATAGTCTAATTGTATGCTGTTCCTTAATATAATCGTTATATTTGGGGAAGCAGGAGATAGTGGAAATCTGTGTTGGTGTAAAGAAAAGTGTAATACTATGGTATAGTGGTTAAGGTGCTGGCTAGAAATCAGGACTGGGTGAGTTCTAGTCCCGTCTTAGGCATGAAAGCCAGCTGGGTGACTTTGTGCCAGTCATCTCTCAGCCCATCCCACCTCACAGGGTTGTCGTGCAAAAATAGGAGGAGGCAGGAGTATTTATGTACTCTGCATTGAAAAATGGGATAAGAAGGGAATAAGCACAATATTCCTAGGTATGTTACACTGAAAGACTTTCTAAGCTTTGAGATGCATTCATTCATGTTGTTTTCACATTCAAGCATGTTGATTTAAGATGGAAGGTCACATACGTTGAATACTGGAATAAAATATATTTGAGATGCTTACATGGGAAGATTTTTGCTGGTTACAAATTAGAAAATTACTTAGACATCGGTTAACGGAAGAGATTAAATCTTTGTAGCAGCCTTTCTTCATCACTTCTTTATTTGTACCCTTTTGACAAAATAATAATAAATACACAAAAAGCGGTAAATGTCGGCATTAGTGACTTTCTTCTTCTTTCTTCTGCCTAGGATGCAGGAGCTGGTCTTTTGGCAGCTGCAATGATTGCTGTGGTGCCTGGTTACATCTCCCGTTCTGTTGCAGGCTCTTATGATAATGAAGGTGAGATCAGTTTTTTTAAATGCCTTTAATAATTTCAGCCTGGAATAAATTGAAGGAAGGAAGGAAGGAAGGAAGGAAGGAAGGAAGGAAGGAAGGAAGGAAGGAAGGAAGGAAGGAAGGTGCTCTTCAGTCACGCAAGCAATATATAGGCAACTAAGTATACTTTACAAATAGAAACAAATATAGAATATTCCGTTGTATGGCACTATGGAGAAAAATGCCAATAACTCTGACATGGATTGAAGAAACCAGTTAGTTCAGTCTTGATCTCTTCGATAATCATCTCCAGGCTAATGTGTATTCATTTAATGATCCTCATTCATCTCTCAAATCAGACTAAAAATTGGAACCATCTCATGCTAAGTCAGATATAAAAACATTGGTTCCTGGTATGAAATAAGGAAGCTTTGGATTTAATAATTTTATTGGCAGTAAAATGACTTTTTACCTCAAGTCCTATTTCTGGTTTCACTGCTAAATGTTTTTCACATGAAAGCTGCTTCTCGGAGCTTTATTAAAAATCTGTTATAAAGAAATACTGCAAAAGTGTAAAAAATCCTTTAAACATGCATTATTAGCACTCTGTTGATACCAATAGTGGCCTTTATAAAATTTGATGATGTTTTTTAAAATTATAGAATTTTGTTAATGTATCACATGCCCTTTGGATGGAGTATAAATTGGAAACATGACTAAGTGAATTGTGTGGAAAAAAAAAAAGAAGAAAATATATGATAAATAGTCCTCTTTTCTTTTTGACAACTCAACAGTTTACCAACTCTCGTAACTGGTAACTTTAAATTGTGTGCTTAAATATGCTAGCTGGAGAATTCTGGGAGTTCACACATCTTAAATTTGCCAAAATTGGAAAACACCACTTTGTAGTATCTTTTATTCTATTCTGTGGTAATGCAGGTTTATCGTTCTGCACCTTTGGATGGAAAAACTGAAGTTTGACTTAGATATGGTTTATTTCCAGGTATTGCTATATTCTGTATGCTTCTGACTTACTATATGTGGATCAAAGCTGTGAAGACAGGTTCAATCTACTGGGCGGCCATTTGCGCGCTTGCCTATTTCTACATGGTGAGTGATAATTTTTCACAAGATACCTTGAATCATCGCATCAAAACAGACAAAATTCTGCCTGGAATCATTTCCTAACTTATTTATATTTTGTACATTTGTAAGCATTGTTGTAGCGTTGTAAATTTCTGAAGGCACGGCCTTTGTATTAAGGACTATGTAGCATCATTCTTGAAGGATCTGCCTCTCTCCTTGGAGAAGGAAAGGGGAAATTAGTGCCAATGTTCCCTTACTTCAGACAACAGCATGTGCCTCTTAGCCTCCATCTGTGTTACTTGTCAAAGCCAAGCTATTTTTATATTTGTATAAATTGCTAAATAAAGATCAGATTGTTCCCTTTCTTTTGCAACTTAGTTATTTGTTAAATTTAAATCACACCTTCTCTCTTGGGGCCCAAGGGAGAGAATGCTTCTCTTTCTTTTCCCAATGCTTATTTTCACAAAAATCATGTTCTATAGTTCAGCTGAGAATTTGTCTCTGGCCTGGAGTCAGTCACTGACTCTCAAGAATGAAGGCAAAAAACGGTTAATGCCTTCCTATTCCTAGCCTGACTTAAGCCATTATATTAGCCTCATAAACCAACAGCTGCTCTTGCTTGTGTTACAAAGATAAGCGCCTTAAGGAACTCTCAATCTTATTTATTAAGAACAATAAGATTTTTGAGGGAAGAAAAGCTTTTGTGTCACGCATACTGTAGACAGCATCCTAACCCATCAGACACTTGCGGCATTTAGAAATGTATAATTTCTGTGTTCCGTTTGTTTTTTTCCCCCCCCTCAGGTTTCTTCTTGGGGTGGCTACGTGTTTTTGATCAACCTAATTCCACTTCATGTCCTGGTGCTGATGTTGACTGGACGGTTCTCCCACCGAATCTATGTGGCTTATTGTACAGTGTACTGCTTAGGAACTATCCTCTCCATGCAGATCTCTTTTGTCGGTTTCCAGGTAAGAAATCCAAAAGATCGAGGAAAGGGGATGGTGTAAAAGCTTTTTCTGCTCTTGAACTAATTGTCTAGTGACCGTAGTTGAACCAAATGGCTAACTCGGGTGGCCTGCTGGCCATAGAAAAGCATTTAGCTGTCATGAAAAGTAAGCTTAACCGAGCGTATTCTTTCCTTCCTGTAGCCTGTTCTTTCATCTGAACACATGGCTGCCCTGGGGGTATTTGGTCTCTGCCAGATTCATGCCTTTGTGGATTATCTGCGCAGCAAACTGAATCCTCAGCAATTTGAGATTCTCTTCAGAAGTGTCATCTCCTTGGTTGGGTTTGTCCTTCTGTCCATAGGAGCTGTTTTGATGTTAACAGGTAAGGAGATGCTGCAGGTCTTAACAATGCATACTGATGTATTTTTGTACAGTTTCATTGGAACGTTAATTCAGTAGACCCAGAAAAATACTATTTTAGTGGAGAGTTTCTCTGCTTTTGATTGGGTGTTCTCTTTCCCCCCCCTTTTTTTTCCTTTTTGAGGTAATTTCACCGTGTCAGCATGCTTCTTGGGGCATTGTAACTTCCTGAGAAAAAAGTTTCTGTTTACTTATTTGAAAGCAATTTATATTGTGGAAATAGATTAAAACTCTCCAGCTTTTGGATGTTATTTAAAACCAAATGAATAGTCGGACTTAATTAGTCATATGATTGAAGCTTTGAAGAGTTCTGGATAAATAAGTAGTCTGGTTTGCAGGAGCAGAGTTTTATATTTAGTCAAAATGATTCGTAAGTCTGAGGAAGAAGAAACAATAATCCCGATTAAATTTTCTGGGCATGATGAGAAAAATATTTTGATTCTATCTTAGCAAAACCGAATTTCTAGATTTTGTGTGTGTATGTGTGTGTAATTCAGGCATTATGCAGGTGTATATTATTGCTTGAAGATATTATAACACTACCGAATAAATATTTTTATTGAGCCTGGTTATTTCTCAATTTTATCAGGAAAAATTTCTCCATGGACCGGACGATTCTATTCTTTGCTTGATCCTTCTTATGCAAAGAATAATATTCCAATCATTGCTTCAGTTTCTGAGCATCAACCCACCACATGGTCATCCTACTATTTTGATCTTCAGCTTCTTGTTTTCATGTTTCCAGGTTTGTATAGTGTAAAAATGTGTGACAATAATATTATGTATTATTCTTTTATTTTGTGTCATATGTTTGGTCCTCCTCTGTTACTTTCAGACTGATTTGTTAATTGGTTTATTCTATACTGATCTTTGTTTGATCTTAATAAAGCTTGACCTGACTGACTACTAAAATGTTAAATGCTTTCATGTAAACAATATTCTGCTGAAATTTGGCTTTTTTAAAAGGACCAGATTCTTACTTGCAAAAATAGTAAATTAAAGGAAGATCTTGGGGAAGTGTCTCACATAAATATTGAGAAAAAACTTGATTGGAAGATCTTATTTGGTGCCTTCAAAGTTTCTATTCAAACTCCTAATTTATCAATAAGTTAGACCTTTATTCAAATGTCTAATTCAGTCTTAAACTTTGATAAAAATTTTCCATATTGTATTCTGTGCTTCCTTGACAGTTGACCTATTCTCTTTCTATCTTATAGTTGGCCTGTACTACTGTTTCAGCCATCTGTCTGATGCCCGAATTTTCATTATCATGTATGGTGTCACAAGCATGTATTTCTCTGCTGTGATGGTGAGTCCCGAATGTTGGCTTACTATTGGATTTGGGTTTTTTTGGGAGAATGTATTAGTATGAATAAAAGAGATTGTCTTATTTTACTCCTAATAGTCACATTAGACAAGATGCACTGGGCCAGTTAGAGAACGGGGAGGGTTTTGTCCAGTGGGGAGTAAATACAACAGGCATCATATCTGATTCCCTTTGCAATTTCACCACTCGGAAAATGGTGTGTGTGTGTGTGTGTGTATATATATATGTGTGTGTATCTGAATGTGCTTGGTATATTGATGTTTTAATAGGTTCGTCTCATGCTGGTACTGGCCCCAGTCATGTGTATTCTATCTGGCATTGGAGTTTCACAAGTGTTGTCAACCTACATGAAAAATCTAGACATCAGCCGATCCGATAAGAAATCTAAAAAGCAACAGGATTCTACTTACCCCATCAAAAATGAAGTGAGTGGTGGTATAAGCAAATATCGTTGTTTAATGTATCAAGGTTTTCCGCCACATCTTAAAGATGCAACTTACAACATTGGGTGTAGAATGTTTCACTTTCCTAGTGGTGGAAAGAGATAACATTGGAACTGTCTCTAGCTTACTTGCCAGAAAATAGATGCTTCCGAATGTCTATTAAAAGGTTCCTTTAATAAAATGGTGTGGGGTTGGTTTTTTTCAAAATACCTTAGCCATGTTTTAATGATTCCGGTTGCTTCTTAGGTTGCCAGTGGAATGATCCTTGTCATGGCTTTTTTCTTGATCACTTACACTTTTCATTCGACTTGGGTAACCAGTGAGGCCTACTCTTCTCCCTCAATAGTTCTGTCTGCTCGTGGTGGTGACGGGAGCAGGATTATTTTCGATGACTTCAGAGAAGCGTATTATTGGCTTCGTCACAACACGCCAGAGGTAATAATACCTGCACAATTGGTCTCTGCGCAAGCGCATTGACGAGAAAACTCTTTAATTCTAAAATTCTCTTAATGCTAAAAAAAGAAAAAGGTCTGTGCTTCTTAGCCACCGAAATTTTGTCTAAAGTCTGCATGTCAGCTGATATTTAAAGCATTTACAGATATCAAAGATTTCTGAGACAGGTACAGGACAAATAAATTCTCTGCAAGTGTCATATACTCATTGGTTTGCTTTTATCGTTTCACTGCCTGGGGACAAAACCATTTAATCGTCTTAATTAACAATTAGAGAGCTTAGCATTCTCATCCAATTGAAAAACTTGTGATACAAACCAATATACAAAATACTTGTTTTATAACAAGGCTTTTTTCACCATATAGCATTGCAAATCAGCTCATAAACATTTATTCCGTTATTTGCAAGTTCAATGAAATGTTACGAATTGTCTTTTTGTTTGAGCTCAGGATGCAAAAGTTATGTCGTGGTGGGATTATGGTTATCAGATAACAGCTATGGCAAATCGAACCATCCTTGTGGATAATAATACTTGGAATAATACACATATTTCCCGAGTTGGACAGGTAGGTGCTGAAGCCTTATGAATTATTTCCATGATTTTCATTGTATTCTGAATAGTGAAGGCATAGGTTTTTTTTTAAACAAAAATCATGATTACCTTTATACCTTCCAGGAATTCTGAATGCAGGTGTTAGATCCTTATTCATTCCTGTTTTACCTGTGAATCGTTAGCATGCATTATGACTGCGGTGGTGGTGGATAGGTTGCATAAAATAATAAGTGCATGTTTTTATACCTCAGCAAATTGATGAAGGTTGAATTTATGATCTGATGTGTGTTTCCAGGCCATGGCATCCACTGAAGAGCGGGCTTATGAGATCATGAGGGAACTGGATGTCAGTTATGTGCTAGTGATATTTGGAGGCCTCACTGGATATTCCTCAGATGGTAATGCTATGTTTTTATTATTTCCCATGAAAGGACCTTTCAGGGTTCCTGTGGCATTGGATTTTGCACATCCCTACATAAATCCACCTCAGTACAGCTGCTGCTAAGTTGCTTCTTACATTCTTCATGTTTTCTGTATTTAAAAAATTCAAACCAGATGGCCTTTTTATTTTATTTTTATTTATTTTTACATTTATATACCGCCCCATTCCGAAGACTCGGGGCGGTTTACAGCTTATAA
>JANHFL010009573.1:201427-213717 GCA_032468155.1 Oxyrhabdium leporinum | reverse complement strand
AACATCTTTTTTTATAGTGTGGTGACCAAAACTGGATGCAGTATTCTAGGTGTGGTCTTACTAAGGCTTTATAGAGTTTATTAATACTTCACTTGATCTTGATTGTATACCTCTATTAATGCAATTTAGGATTGCATTGACTTTTTTGGCTGTCAAGTTAGTATTAATGGTTTTTGTATTTTTGCTTCATTGAAATGTTGAATAGCTTCTCAGACTATGAATTTTTATGTTCTCTAGGCTACTGTAGCAGGACTTGATTTGACTCCTCCCATCACATTTAGGCTAAAATCAGGATCTGGACCTGTGTACCTTGCTGGACAACATGTAACAGGTAAAATGATGAGTCTGCCTATCGAGATGAGGTGGACTGGCTGCTTTCGTGATGTGAAGACAATAACTTGGTCCTTAACACTAGTAAAACTAAGGAGTTTAGTGGATTATAGAATTATAGGATTATAGTGGATTGTAGAAGGAATAGATCAGACATCCAGCCCTTACTTATCAATGGAGCAAGTGGCCAGTTTTAAGTTTCTGGGTGTTAAAAGAGGACCTGACCTGGGGTGCTCGCATTGCAGCACTGGTCAAAAAGGCCCAGCAGAGATTATACTACCTGAGGCAGCTCAGGAAACAACAACTGAATGAAAAACTGCTGCTGACCTTCTACCGTTGCACCATAGGGGGTATTTTTAATTTACTGCACCTATGATCATAGTTTTAATAACAAACCATGGCTGGTTGTAATCTGCAAACCCAACTTGTGTGTTTATGCATGAAAGCCAATGTAGTATAGTGGTTAAGGTGCTAGATTAGTAGCACATTTGGGTTCTTCTTTACATACAGAATCTGGAAGGATAGTCCCTTTCTCAGTTCTAGACTGGGAAAATATATAGCCACCAACCCACATTGGATCAGCATGGGATATTGCAGTCAATAATAATCTAGAGACCTCCATTCAGTAATGGATTGGTTTGGGCTGAAGATATACATATATAATCCAGGCCTAGCAAAGATTTAATTGCAAATATTAGATGCATGAACTTCGGCTTGCTTCAGCCATTGCTCCCACTATCTTTGCTAGGAAAAATCTGCAAGAAAAATATCTAAATCCGATTTAGTTGAATCTTGAGCCTTATATTGGAACATCAACCATATTTAGTAGATTATTATTTTTCAGCGGATTTCCATGAATGCTGTAAAACTATAAATGGAAATGATTTTGCTGGATAAGATATCTCCTCTCCAAAAGGAGAATCAGGCTGATGTAAATAACCATATCACTCTGCAAAAATGGGATATATTGTGGATTGTGATCTGGCAATAATTGAGAGGTTCACATGTGTGGTAGAAAAGAATCTGAAGGTCTGGACATCACCTTCCCAGCTTTATTTATTTTATTTATTGGGAATGGCAAGTTCTCAGAACTGATTTCTATGTATGTAGAATTGAAGACATGATAACAAAAAAATGCAGACTGAGTATAGCTAATCCCAAAGCTGTTTTTTACAAGAGGCAACTGGACTTCCTTGTTTTTCTTTGAAGATGTTTCACTTCTCATCCAAGAAGCTCCTTGAGCTCTGACTGGATGGTGGAGAGTGGAAGGATTTATACTCCTTGCGGACAGCTGTTCATTTGCATTCTTTTAGCGGATCATTAAGGTCACCTGGATTTTTATCTGTGTCCAGGTTCACCGGAGTGGTGCAAATTAGTGTGGAGCCTTCCTGGAACTGTTGAAAGGACTGTGTTGTAGATTGGAGATAGATGATATCATATCCCTCCCCCCTGTTGAGAGAGGGCTGTTCAGTTTTGACATAGATGGCCTGTTTAACCCATCTTTCAAACCAGCGATCCCCTCTGTCCAAAATATGGACTTTATTGCCTTCAAAAGAGTGGCCTGTGTCTTTTAAATGCAGATGGACTACTGAATCTAGTCCTGATGTGTCCTGATGTGTTTGTTCTCCTATGTTGTGCCATGTGTTTATGAAGTGGTTGTTTCAAACAAACCATGACCTAGATGACTGAAAATCTCCACAGACATTTAGAGTATAGCTAATCTTCCATTTCATATGTTCTTTAAAGAAAATTGCCTCTGGCTTCAGTCAAGGCAGTTTTCATAAAAGTAGCAACATCTATAGCTCAGCTTTTCTTGCAGTTGGCTTGCAGTGGAATGGAGATGATGATCAGGAGAGAGAATCTTCTTCATCATCACAGTCAAGTGATGACTTGGAAAGCTCTTCCACAGAAGACTCGCCTGTAAAATCTGTGAAACATCCATCCAGCAAGCGTGTGCCTTCAACCAAGAAGGGACAAGAACCCCCTGTTCAGGAACCAACTCTGGTAAAGCTAGAAAGAAACAAATATATTTTAATGCACAAGTAGGCAGTTTATAAGTTGATTCAGCTGTTTTCCATATATAAGAGGACTTCATCCTGCAGTGGATAAACAGTGGATAAAATAATAGTGAAGATTTTATATATCTTGATTGACCTATGTACCTAGGTACCTCTGTCTCTCTGTCTCTCTGCCTCCATCTCTTGTCCACATACATACAATGGTTAAAATGACGATTTATATCTAAAATCATCATTTTAGCCATTATTTAGCCATTAACTACACAGGTCCTTGACTTACAACAGCTGAACTTACAGTGACACCAAAAAAGTGACTTATAGCAATAGCACTTAGTCTTATATGCCACTTTACAGTGCTCTGCAGCCCTCTCTAAGTGGTTTATAGAGTCAGCATATTGCCCCCAACAATCCGGGTCCTTATTTTACCCACCTCGGAAGCATGGAAGGCTGAGTCAACCTTGAGTCTGGTGAGATTCGAGCTGCCAAATTGCAGTCAGCCGGCAGTCAGCAGAAGTAGCCTGCAGTACTGCACTCTAACCACTGCACCACCACGGCTCTTATGATCATTTTTCACACTTATGACTGTTTCAGCACCCCCATAGTCACATGATCAAAATTTTGATGCTTGGCAATTGTTTGATATTTATGATGTTTGCAGTGCTCCAGGATCATGTCATTCTCTTTTGTGACCTTCTGACAAGTAAAATCAATTAGGAAGCCAATTGGGAAGCCACTTAGCAACTATCTTACTGACTTAAGAACTGTAGTGTTAACAACTGAGGCTGTAACCACAAGGTTGTAAAATGTGGCATAATTCAACTAACAACTTTCTCACTTAGCAACAGAGATTTTGGGCTCAACTGTGGTTGTAAGTTGAGGACTACCTGTGTATGGTAGAGGACCTCAGATTGAGAAAGACACATACCATCTATAAGGATGAGAAGGGAAATTTCAATATATAATTTATATGAAACAACCCTGTGACCCACTGAATTATCCTTGGAGAGAATGCAGTCTGATGTGATCAGAATGAACATTAAATTTTAGGCTGATCTGAAAGGATAAAGAGAAGGATCATAGTGGGAGCAAGAGGGACTTCTGACTTCCTGTCGTCTTCCCCAATGCCTTTGCTAGTGGGGAAGCTGTCAAGAAGCATCAGAAATCATGATCGTATGACTGTAGGGATGCTGCAATGGGCACAACTTTGTGAATAAAACTGGTCTGAACATCGTGGAAATTTCAATTATGCACGAGTAATGGCTCCCAGTTTTTTTTAATGCATTTTTAAGTTAACAGATTTTGATTAAATCATTGTTGCGATATAATGCACTCAAGTACCCAAAATGCAATTATGTGACTCTGTGTGTGTGTGTGTGTGTGTGTGTGTGTGTGTGTGTGTGTGTTGGTGGCTACTGTAACTTTGAAATTGGGTTGTAATTAGCTTTAGTGGAGTCTGTTGTAACTTAAAACGGTTGCTTGAGTTGTACATTGAGGAGTCCTCTTTTAAATGTCAACCGGTGGCATCTCTATGCCCCTATAACTGTGAATGCCTTGGCTTTTTCCTACAGACAAAAAAAGGAAACAGAGGACGGAAGCCTACTGCTAGGGGGGAACTGCGGCTTTAAATTCCTGCAGACGGTGACATAGATGTGGCTTCCTTGAACAAACCCATTTGATGGAGATGGAGACCCTTTTCAAATCCAAAGAGATTCTCTGAAGAAGGGGTTTCTTCCACTATTTTTTTTCACAAGTCATTCATTTATTGTATAACGGCACTTCATCCCTAAAGCAAAAACAGATAGGGTGAAACCTTGCTTTCAAACCTTTGCATTTATGGAAATTAGAAGTTTTTTTTCTCCTAACGCAAAATGAATGGCATTAAAAACAGCAGGTGTAGTGTGTGCATGATTTAGGAATGGTCAAGCTCCATTTTCAACTTCAGGAATTGTACGAGAAGCCATTAGAAAGTAAAATATGTATCTCCTTCTACTTTTGCTTCTTCCATGCGTTCTAAATTTGACTAGTAGGATAACTTGGCAAGATCTGAACTACAAAATGGAACCACTGCAATGGAGGAAAAAGAATGGTATAAACCAGTAGAGGTTTGGCAGAAGGACACAGATTGATGCATTTAGAAAGGGATGGATATATATATGTCACTGTGTTCTTGTAAAAGAATTAAACATTCACATCAATGTGGTTTACGGCCTTTTTTTTGAGGGGTGAAAGGTCTGAGAAAGATTAATGTAAATATGCTTATGTTTTTGAATGGAAAAAGCTAGACTTTCAGCCACAGAGAAATTAAAAGAAATTAAAAATACATTCTATGGATCCTTTATAAATATGATCTATCATATATAAGTGGTATGAGTTTCTTCCAAACCAGCTAGGCTGTAAAGGAATACTCCACCTTTTTGTCTTTTCCACCCTGATTAGGGGTCTTTCTTTGATGAAGGGGACTACAGCATAAATAATGAAACATGAAACCTTCACAACATATTTTAAATGATAAAATCCATCCCGGAATGTCTGCAAACAGAAATGGCCTTCTTGGAAAATAAAATTTTAGGTCTACCTTGGAGAGACCCAAATTTCTTGACACTGGTGGAAAGTGCAAAAACTCTGGTCCAAACAGCTATGGACACGTACCAAAATAGGTTGCAAGGATGTAAAAAAAGTTTACGTTTTCTAACTAGTGAAGGGAGCTTTTAAGAAGAAATTAGACAACTATTTGTCTGGAATGGTATAAGGTTTCTTGTTTGAGGTTGAACTAGAAGACCTCCAAGGTCCCTTCGAACTTGTTTTTCTGTTATTTTCTTATCAATAAATGGGAAATCTCTTTAAACATTGGATTCCAATTCAAATAAAGGGAAAATAGCTTATGGAAACAATTAACCCTGAACCATACAAAACAATCAGCAATCTGTCTCAATCTCGCTGCTTGCTGACATCTTTTTTTTAATTTAAAAAATGCCAGATTCCAACCATGACTTTCACTTGGAACTCTCTAGTAATTGTTTTGTTTTTGATAAAACATTACTATTGTTATAAAGGCATACTTTTCCCCCGTATCAAACATACAGTATGTATGTACCTTTCGTACATTCATCAATGAGCAATTGCATTTCCATATCTCTTTGAACAGAAATATTCAAATTAATGTCTCTTATGTCAATCTGCCTTTGGAACTTACAGCATTGCCCAGCACAGTAGAATAAAATGGACCAAAGTTCAGTGTTGTTTAATATACCATATCTGATCCTGTAGTAGCAACTTAGAACTGGAAAGCACAGCGTATCTCTTACTTTCAGGGAAATTCAACTATCCTGCTGTAAGGTCATCACCACAATTCCTGAACTAAAGACAGAAAACAAAATTAGTGTTCCAAAATTCCTTTCTGGAAATCATCTTCATTGCCTTGACCCATAGCAACGCTATCAGAGCCTCAGGAGACATGTCCACGGTCTCCACCAGCTCTGTTGTTGAGTGGAGGTGAGAGTCATTGGACACACTGAGAAATGTCTCAGCATCATCTTGGCTGCTCTCCAGGAAATCATTTCCAGCCTGTCAATCTCTTTCAGAAAATCCAAATCCATATAAATACCGCATACAGAACAGACCACACAGAGAAGTTCCCTGAGGATGGGCTCCAACATGAGTCTGAAAGCTTGGAAGACAAAACTTCTGGTCCTGGTGACTGACCCACTTTGGATCCTGCAACTTCATTCTGGGACATATGTATTCACCTTCATTCGTGAGTGCAAGTACACATCTAAGTAAAGAGGCATCATGATTTCATTTGTCTTTGATGCTATACTTCTTCTAATGCAAGCCACATCTAGGAAATGTTTCACACTTCTGACTTATGTTCAGATGGGTTGCTGATCACAAAAGTTTTTTTCAAGAGGCAACTGGACTTCCTTTGTTTTTCTTTGAAGACACTTTGCTTCTCATCCAAGAAGCTTCTTCAGTAGAACTGAAGAAAATTCTTGGATGAGAAGTGAAATGTCTTCAAATAGGAGCATCATATCTATGACTGAATTTAATTTCACTGTACTTTCAGTTTGATTAAGAAAGTTTTCATAGTGTCTTACTCAAGCATTCAGCTGTAACCTATAACAAGGCACAGAACATACTACACCGGGCTATTGCTGATTCTTGGTCATAAGACTTTTATGATAACTTTGGAGTATTTATAACACCATTTTCAGTGTCCAGAGAACCTGCATCCATCTGTGACTTGCCCAGAAAGTACGTCTGTGTGAGTTCTAATACCGACTTCGATAACAGGTCAGGATCATCTTCATCAATACCAGTCAAAGTTCCACCAAATTCTTCAACCTTATTTCAAAGCAATAAATACTGGAAGGAGAGAAAATATGAGCAAGGCCGTGTGGTTCTCGATTGCCATGCTTCTCTGCTCTGCCTTGGGTGAGTAGCCAAAGTTAGAGCTATGAATAGTATCGCCACAATAAGTGTATTTCTTTCATTTTGTCCATGATTGAGCCATAAACCAAGTGTCCCATTGCTTCTAAGTCAGCATATGTTTTCTGAAGGCAGTGGAGGGGGGGGGGTGTTAGGTCCTATTTTAAATTTGTTTTGACAGTTGTTATGTGCCTTAATTGCAGGGAAGTTTCCACTCAGTTCTACAGCTTAAAAATGAGTAGAAAATAGTGGTGGAGATCAATACTTTACTTCAACTTCTGATGAGTACAACCAGAAATGAAACAACAAAAAAGCTTCAGAGTTACAGTTGTGAGTCCAGAGCTCTTAAGCCCTGTTGGAATCACCACATTTTTTTTTGTCGAGACATGTCTATCATAGCAAAATATACAATTCAATATTTTAGTTCCATAAAGTGAATCTGCTCTTGAAGAGCGATAGTGGCTTTAAGCACGATGGTAATCTGATACTACCCTGTTTAAGTATCAGGGAAATGAATATTCTTTAATTCTATAGCTATAGAAATTAATTATATTGATACATCCTGGATTTTGCTGCTTTTCTTTTCAACAGCTGAATGTCTTACCTGCTATAAATGCAACAGATTTAAATTGGGAGTTGGCTGTAGGAGTGCACCTGTAAAAACTTGTATTGCTGAACCAGGTCAAAAGTGTAAAGTCATAAACCCTTTTTTAGGTATGTATGCTTCTACTTAAAATCTGATATTATTCAGATAAAACTATTCCTTCTGTGCACATCGCAGTTTCCAATTAAAATACAGTAGGGCATTTATGACACCCTTGTTTTTCTGTGCTCTGGAAAGAGAAGAACATAGATAGGGGGTATGTAGTTTCTAGTTTCTAGCTATCAAATACATTCCATTTTTACAGACTGTCTCAATTCCCAGATTTCCCATGCAATTTGGGGTATGGGTATCAATATCTTGGGGATACCAGGAAGGGGAAAGCAATTCTACTCTTGGATATGTTCCAGAGGATTTGTTGTGCAAACAATGATGTGGATATGCTAATCTATTTTCTTTTTTAACAGAAGGAAGAATGAAAAATATAGTTACACTAGGATGCACTGCCCGTAGCAAGGAATGTGATGAGCCTGTCCTCCATCTAAATATCGGCCCCATTGATACCATATGTTGTAACACTAACCTTTGCAATGTGCCATAAAAAAATCAACCCTTCAGGTTCCAACATCACCACCAATTCAGGACATATTTTTCTCTACCTTTTTCAATTGTTTTTCTTTCTTTCTCCAAGCTTCTGAAGGTTAGGCTGCAGAAAATGATCTAATTAGTCCCTCGCCTTAAAGATGTGGTGGCTTGTTTGGATTGCGATTTGTAGTATTGTGGGCATTTACTAGTTCCAGTGAAGAAGCATAAATTGCAAGCTGTGTAATCCTTCAGTGTGTGTTTGTTCATTCTTCTAAATGCTTGGTCTCCTCTTTTATCAAGGAGATACGTATGTATTAAATTATGGAACTAATAATAAAATGTGTCACAATTCCAGCATTCAAATATTTAATATAGATTGGCCTATCAATATTAAATGCTGACAATTGCAAAATGGATATCACAAATGTCAGATATATATAGATAAAATTTATTTATCCATCGCTTCAATAAACAGTGCATGTGATTTCAAACTGCTCCAGAATGATTATTTTTGGGGATCAATTGGGGAGTTTCTGTGATTTTTGATGAGGGAAAGATCGATGCCAGCAGATTCTATTTGGGGTCAACATCCATGCTGCGGTCCAGCACACATACTCTAAATTCACTTTTCCGGTCTGGTTCAAAATGGGGCAGATTTTTTCCATATTCCAATTCTAACAGAATGGAATCCTTTCTGAAAAGTTCCTGGAGAATTGGATCTAAATGACACACTTCCATCCAGCTATTTCATTTCTTGACACTGGTGGAAAGTGCAAAAACTCTGGTCCAAACGGCTATGGACACGTACCAAAAAAGGATGCTTCCAGTGTTTCTTGAACAGCCAGTTGTGGCATTTGATGCCAATGCTTTAGGAGAGAAATAAAAAAATAATAGCAAAATACAGGTTGTCCCAAGATAGATATGACCCACAGGAACAAACACACAACTTATTAAATGCTTCTAATAATTAGCCTAGGATCAAGAACCCCAGCTGAATAATGCTTTTCTCAGGGAACAATTAAGATGGATTCTCGTTTGGGTAATGAAATGCAAGAAAACAAACAAACTCAGAGACCTTCAAGGACCCCCCAGTTCAACCTTGAGTTACAGAGAGCCAAGGACCCCAGAGAAGACAGAGAATTTTTCTTAAATGTCCTACTTTTTACCTCAGATCATTCAAACACTGTTTACTGGGCCCAAGAAAGTCTTCAATTGCTTTGGAAATGTTTCAAGTATAAGCATAATTTTACCAATATGAATCCAATATCTTTGAGTGAGTCTAACTTCAATGTATTTTCCAGTTGATTAAGAAAGCTTTCATAATGTATTACTCAAGCATTCGGGTGTAGCCTACACAGCGAGACACAGAACATACTGCATCGGGCTATTGCTGATTCTTGTTCATAAGACTTTTACAAAGTTCAGTAGTTCATTTCCCTAAGCTGAATTTGCACTTGAAAAGTAATGGTGGCTTTATGTACACAGTGGTAATCTGATGCTTACTACCCAGTTTCAGTATCAGGGAAATGAACTTGGGCTAGGAATGAGAAAAGAAGGGGGTTTACAATATTCTACATTATTTACATTTTTTTGATGTATGTATGTATAGTTTTCAATATCATAACCGATGGTGCCGTTTCCATGGAGCATTTAAGAAATATAATGCAAATCTATCACTTTCCTCTTCCTTTCAGAAAGCTGCACAATATTGTGGAATCACTGTTCATCATCCGATATTACAAAACTTTATTTTGAACATTTGTTGCATTCTTGAAATATAGCTTTCCTTGTGAAGGAATGAAGACCTCCCTCTCATTTTTTTCAATTTCACTATTTTGCCTACAAGTCTATTGGTACCAACTACCTAGTTAAACTTAATGAGAGGTAAAGAAATTTTGGAGCTGTGGAAATTAATTATATTTATACAATCCCTATCTTGCTGCTTCTTTTTCTAGCAGTTGAAACTCTTACCTGCAACAAGTGCAAACGATTAAAGATTGGATTTGGTTGTCTCTCTAAGAAACCATCATTACATTGCGTTGCTAAACCAGGTCAAAATTGTAAAGTTGTGAAATCTTTTCTAGGTATGTATATTTCTACTTAAAATCTGATATTACTCAGATAAAAACATCCCCTCTGCACGTGATACACATGCCCATTATAAATACAGTAGAGTATATATGAACCTCTTGCTTTCTGTTTTTTGGGTAGAGAAGAAAGTAGAGAGGGGGTTTGTAATTTGTAGTTTGGATCTATCAAATTCAATACATTCCATTTTTACAGACTTTCCCAATATGGTTGTGCAACTAGCGATGTAGATTGTGCAACAATGATGTAAGTGTGCTAATCTGTTTTCTTTTACAGAAGGAACAATTGGAGGTATAATTAGACAAGGGTGCACAAAATCTATTAATGAATGTGGTCCGAATGTTTTCAATAAAACAGTGGGCTCCGTGAAAACACCATGTTGTGATGATTGTGACCTGTGCAACACACCATAAACAAAGCAGCTATGTTGTTCCAACATTACCCTCAATTCACCACATATTTTTCTGTACTATTTTTATTCCCCCGCCCCTTCTTCAGACTTCTAAAGGCTATGCTGCAGAAAACTATCCAATTAGTCCACCACTTTAAAAATGTGGGATATTTTGGGACAAGGTTGTAGTACTATAGATGTTTTTCTGGTTCCAGTGAAGAAGCATGAATTGTGAGAAGTTTAATCCTTCCGTCTGTGCTTCATTCTTACCTAGGCACTTGTTCTCCATTTAAATTATATATAATTTAATCTAATATGTATGTGTGTGTACACACACACATTGTTCATATTAAGTTAAATTAAGATACCAATGACAAAATATGACCCATTTTCTGCCATGAGATATTTAATATATTTTTGCCGACAACTATACAACTATTAAATGCTGACAACTCCAAAATCAAATCACAAACATCTGTTTGTCTGTCTGTCTGCCTCTCTGCCATCCAATGACTTCAATGAACAGCACTAAGAGGTCAAATATTAATTATCCCACCATAAATCATTTCTATCACCTGGATCACAAGAATAGGGTCACTACTGTTTCCAAGAAACATACAAGGATATGCATTGTCCCATCCAAATAGACAAGGAATCATAGCATCTTGGAGGCTCCCAAACCAAATGCCACACACTTCAACATAAATTCTCTGCTGCTACTTTCTGGCACCAGTTTTCTATCTTGGAGCATAGCCAAGGCAGTAACATCTCCAAATCCTAATCCACACGGCTGGAGTTTGAACATGGTCTATAGAATGTCAACCTGTTCTCTGATTTATTTCTTGGTTTCCACTGAGGTCCCTTCATTCTCAAATACAGGATATTGCATAATGGAAAATTAGATTTCACTCAGGAACTGATTATTTTAAATAGTCATAGAGCTATCACATACACACATTCTTTTGTTAGTCATTTATCCAGAGCATATAAAAAAAGGGATTGTGTTTATCCTGGTGGCTAATCCACAGTGGTGTACATACTACTAAGTACCATCACTAACATTTTACTAAGAACTTATGAATAGGTTGATATATCAGATTATATGCTTTGTATAACATAAACATATATAACATGTTATACATGTTATGCATAACATAATATAAAAGGGTTTTTTTTAATCATTGTCTTATTGATGGAAAAAATGGCCAAGTAGTTCAAGATAATTTGGAAATAGTCTTACCGTCAACCTGTAGAATAAGCACCAACATTATTGATATTCCTAACAAAGAAAAGCAGTAAAATAAAACATGTTCCAATGTAAAAAGTACAAGACAACAAAATTCTAATTTTCAACTAATTCTGTTCTAGCATTAGCATTTCAGTGCATCTCTTTCATCTACCTAGAGAAAATGTTTGATTAAGTAATGGACCAAAAAAATGTTAATATTGTTGAAATTCATTAAAACTTTCTTCCTCGGTTAAAAATGTATTGTCTGAGTTTTTCTGTTCTCTTCTCTTAACAGCACAAAACAATGCCAGCACAGTATTTTTACATCCTATTTTACTTAGGATAAAAGGAGAAATACTACATAATAAGGCAATAGAGGAAAAAAGAAAACATCAAATCATAATAGATCTGTATTAATCAATACAGTAGATATAAACATTTATGAAGGAAAAGGAGTTGACGTTTTCTAACTAGTGAAGGGAGCTTTTAAGAAGAAATTAGACAACTATTTGTCTGGAATGGTATAGGGTTTCTTGTTTGAGGTTGGACTAGAAGACCTCCAAGGTCCCTTCGAACTTGTTTTTCTGTTATTTTCTTATCAATAAATGGGAAATCTCTTTAAAC
>JANHFL010009573.1:175338-185667 GCA_032468155.1 Oxyrhabdium leporinum | reverse complement strand
TAAGCTGTAAACCGCCCCGAGTCTTCGGAATGGGGCGGTATATAAATGTAAAAATAAAATAAAAAATAAAAATAAATCACCAACCTGATTTTACAACATTTTTTTTTGCAGTGGTTGTTAAGCAAACCCATCGTTTGCAATGGACTTTTTTTTTTGGGACAGAAACCAGAAGTAAACACCAGTTTCCAGCAAAAAATGTAAATCACGACTGAAATTCTGCAGACAGCTATAAATGCAGGCTGCTTGCCAAGCACTCAAAATGCAAACATGTGACTACTGTAATTTTGAATGGTTGCTAGGCAACTGGTTGTTAAATGAGGACTACCTGTGTACAATAAAGATGTACATAAGTATATGTAGGCACATATAATGTTCCACAGCTATATTCAATATTTTACACAGAACAATACTATGGACATTATTTAACATTTCCCTATATCTTGCAAATCCACAAACCTTATAAGGGGGTTTCTTCTTTTAGCTACTCACTTTCTTTATTGGACGCAGAAGACTCTGATCTCTTGTGGTAACACTACCAATGTCATTTCAGATTTGAGTGTAGTTTTGCCCGTTTAATTAACCTATATTTCTCTAATAAAAAAAGGCAATATATTTGGCCCCTGTGAATGCTCGAATGATAACAATTCACAAATTGGCTGCAGTAAGAGAGTAGGTTTGCAACTCCACAAGACCAGGAACAGTCTAAGAAAAGGTATTTCCTTCCTCTCTTTCTAGTCTCTTAAGATTTTGTCTCCTGCATTGTTTTTTTGTTTGTTTAAGTAGCAGGCACACTTCCAAACAAGTTTATAGAATAGAGTACAAAAACAGAGGCGGAGGGGACCTTGGAGGTCTTCTAGTCCAACCCCCTCCTCACAGAGGAAACCCTATACTGTACCATTTCAGACAAGTGGTTGTCCAATCACTTAAAAACTTCACGTGTTGGAACATATCACAACTTCTGGAGGCAAGTCGTTCCACTGATTTAATTGTTCTGTCAGGAAATTTCTCCTTAGTTCTAGGTTGCTTCTCTCCTTGATTGGTTTCCATCCGTTGCTTCTTGTCCTGCCTTCAGGTGCTTTGGAGAATAGGTTGATTCCTTCTTCTTTATAGTAGCCCCTCAGATATTGGAACGCTATCAGGTTATCCTTAGTTCTTCTTTTCATTAAATTAGACATACCTAATTCCTGCAAAAGTTCCCGTCCTTACTTGTTTTAGCCTCCAATCCCTGAATCATCTTTGTTGCTCTTCTTTGCATTCTTTCTAGAATCTCAACGTCTGTTTTACCTCACGGCAACCAAGATTTATAGATTCTAGGCCCTGTCCTTTGTATCTTCGAAGAATGTGATCAGACTATATAACACCTAGATCCTTCTTTCAGACATAAAAAGATGCCATTAAAAAAATACATTAAAAATAAGGATTGAGGATAGGGAGCATATTGAATGCCAAGAATTCACAAACATTTTATTACTTACAACTAGATTAAAAGGGAAATATAAAAAACCAAATCTTCCGGATCAACTTTCTCTGAAGATACAAATTTCCTTAGAGGAATAACTCGACCTGTGAACTCCTGGCCTTGTGCTTTTAATGTGGGAATAATGATTTTGACCATTAGAATTGTCAGGTAGAGAATACAGACACAAAATGTGTTAAGAAGGGAGCCCCGAGTCATAATTAAATCTTATAAGTGTGTAATTCTCAACTCACAATGCATGACATGGAGCTTAAGTCATTTCATTTTTATTTCAACTGCAAATTACTGCACAGAATTTTCTCTGCTTAACATGACAATATTAACCTGCCTCCTTTCTTTAAGGTCATTGAAGTGAGAGCGAAGAAAAGAATTGGTGAGCAGAATTTCATATCCTGCATACGGAAAAACTTAGATAAGCATTATGGTGACAAAACGGTGGGAATGGGAGGTACCTTCATTATCCAGAAAGGAAATGCAAAAATTCATGTCATGGTAAGTCAGTTACAAGAAGATTTTCCTTTTTTGGAAGCATGAGTTGCACAACAGGAAGAAAAAAAAGTAAGGTCTATGAACATTAAAGAGTAAAGTCTTTCCATAAACATTTGCTTTTTTTATGGTGGGCTATCAAGTAGTTGTGCGATGGCTGAGCGGTTAAAGATGCTGAACTTGTCAGCTGGAGATCTGACAGCCTGGGTTCGAGACCCGAAATCTGTGCCACAGGGTGAATTCCCGTTATTTGCCCCAGCTCCTGCTCACCTAGCCGTTCAAAGGCATGCAAATAGATAAATAGGTGCCACTTTAGTGGGTAGGTAACAGTATTCTGTTTGCCTTTAGTGTATAGTCGTTCTGGTCACATGACCGTGGAAAACGTCTTTGGACAGTGCTGGCTCCCTCGATACATGAACACAGCCCTTGATTGGCAGGATTTTTCCAAGATTTCAGACAGGGTTCTTTCTCACTTATATTGGGGGAAGCCATACTAGCAAAATTTGTCTATTCAAAACAGCCGATTAAGCTCTCATTGAGTTACTTTAACTCTTGTCCCAATTCTGATAGATGAAATTTTAATTGTTTGTGCCAGCTGGAGACTTTTCTGGCTTACATTTCAAAAGAAGTTGAGATACTGCCAGAGGTGCAGAATTATGTCAAAGCAAAAGTTGTGTCATGTTCCTATATGGAGAGGAGGGAAACAGACTCTGATGACTTAGAGGTCCTGTGCTTTTTCTTTATTCAAGTACAGCCACGTGTTGTGTTGTGTTTTTTAATTACAGCCTTCTGAATTTTCTGCCTGCCCTTTGGAAACTGATGAGCAAGTGAACAATTGGCTGAAGTTTTTTGAAATGACAGCTCCTCTCATTTGTCAGCCGGTGATTGTTTCTCAAGATCCAGTAAGTGCGGTAAATTCTGTTGACGTTTCTCAAGTGAGATCCCAACTTATTGGCCTGGATGCAAAATGGTCATTATTTTAAACAATCACCCATTGCTCTCGCTCTGAGTGCCATAACGTGCACCAAAGAATTGGTGGGAAATATCCAGCGAGAGCCAGTTTGATGTAGTGGTTAAGGTGCTGGCCTAGAAACCAGGAGACTGTGAATTCTAGTTCCACATTAGGCATGAAAGCTTGGGCCAATCTTTCTCTCAGTCCAACGCAGGTCACAGGATTGTTGTTGTGACAAAAACAGGAGGAGGATGGCATATTATGCACGTTCCCCATCTTGAGTGTACAAAGCTATTGCTGCAGCTTTGTCATGACACATCTCGCCCAAAATACACAAATTGTCCTCATTTAGCTGTCACTACTGAGAGTGACAACTCGGTTGTTAAGCAAAGCAGTCATTGTGAAGCCACTTATATTTATGATCTTACTGTAGCTTTCCTTTGCTTTACAGACCTGTCAAACTTGTCAAAAAGTTACCTTTTAATCACTGTCATAACTGAAGAGTAGCTAAATGAGATTGTTGCTAAATGGGGACTACCTATTTTGCCAAAGTAACACAAAAGAACACATTGTATGTGATGTACCTGAACTGGAGGAAATGTTTGCTGCTTGGGGCCAGCCCCACAGACGGGAATTTATGGGTTCTTGGCTTTTTCCCCAGGGTTTTGATCTGCGTGTGGAGCACACCCATTGTTTCAGCCATCACGGTGAAGGAGGCCACTACCACATGGACGCAACGCCAGAGACTGTAGAATATCTGGGGTATTTTGTACCTGCTGAGTTCCTCTTTCGGATCGACAGGCCAAAGGAGACGCATACGGTGGGTCGGGATTAAAGTCCAACCCACCCAGGAAGCTGATGTTAATTAAGAAGCAGAAAATCAAGAGATGACTAAATTTGCTTTTCACTGAGGTCAACGAATGTCTGATCGCAACCTGAATGTATTATTTGTTTGGCACTTAAAAATAAAATATGGCAAAATTGATTTTTCAGATTGGAAATGTAGCACGTTCTGGCTGATTGCAAAGCAAACAAAACCAGGAGCCCAGTTTTTACTTAAAATGTTTACATTTTAGATCATTAGTTCCCCTTCTTTCTGTCCTTAGCATCTAGATTTCAGCTGCAATCTGGGTGAGAATTCTATGCCTATCCCAAGATTGCTGAACTACAGTTTCTGTCTTCTGTCACTGGAAAACCTTCGGTTAGCATAGCCCTCTATGGGCAAAGCAGTTAATAGCCTAAGTTGGCCCTCCTGCTCTCTGCTGCACCCTTGTGGCAGAGAGGTAGAATGTGATGGCCAAGATGCCTCCCCCTTGTTCAGGAGAACTCAATCTAATCATCTATGTTAATCAATCCCAACTGAAAGGGATCTTGGAGGTCTTCTAGTCCAACCCCCTACTCAAGCAGGAGATCCTATACCATTTCAGAAAAGTGGCTGTCCACTTCTTAAAAACCTCCAGTGATGAAGCACCCACAATTTCTGAAGGCAAGCTGTTCCACTGGTTAATTGCTCTCACTGTTAGGAAGTTTCTCCTTAACTTTGCTTCTCTCCTTGATTGGTTTCCATCCATTATTTCTTGTCCTGCCTTCTGGTGCCCTGGTAAATAAATTGGCCCCTCTTTGTGGCAGCCTCTCAAATATGGAATAGTGCTATCATGTCAACCCTAGTTCTTCTTTTCTCTAGATTGGCCATACCCAAATCCTGCAACCGTTCTTCATATGTTTTAGTCTCCAAGCCTTTAATCATCTTAGCTGGTCTTTTCTGCACTTTTTCCAAAGACTCAACATCTTTTTTGTAAGGTGGTGACCAAAACTGAACGCAGTATTGCAGCTGTGCTCTTACTAAGGCTTTATAAAGCGGTACTAATACTTCATGTGATTTTGATTCTATGCCTCTGTTTATACAGCCAAAGATTGTATTAGCTTCTTTGGCTGCTGCTGCACGCTGCTGGCTCAATTTAAGTGATGGTCCACTACTGTCTTTGAAGAGAGAAGATTTCTTCTCATCAGTGCAAAGAGCAACCCAAATTACAAGGCAGCGAGAACTATCCCTGGGCTGAAACACTTCCAGGTTGAGCTCCATTGTACCAAACGTCGGGATACAATGTTCTTGGGTCATTATACGAAAAGTATGCGACCCCCCAAACCATGTTTCTTGCTTAACAATCACAGAACATAATTACTTGCAGAGGCTGTGATGCAGAGGCTCTGATGGTTAATTATCGTTTGTGCTAGAGATGTAAAATAGCTTGCTTCCAATTACAGGTAGTCCTCGATTTACAATAGGGATCGGAATTTCTGTTGCTAAGTAAGGAGGTTGTTAAAGTGAGTCACAACCTTTTTTTTTTTTTGCCAGAGTTATTAAGTGAATCACTGCAGTCGTTAAGCAAATCAACTTCCTCCATTGACTTTTGGAAAGGTTTCAAATGGCAATCACATGACTCCAGGATGCTGCAACTATTGTGCTGTAAATACATGTCAGTTGCCAAGTGCCCAAATTTTGATCACGTGGCCAGGAGGATGCCGCAACGGTCCCAAGTCACATTTTTCAGCACCCTTGTGACTTCGAATGGCTGCTTCATGAACTGCAAATCGAGAATCTATAGAGATTCTCAGCCATCCAAGTCATGGTTGTCCCAAAGTCGCTTTTTCAGGAGGCAACTGGACTTTCTGGTTTGTTTTTGTTTTTAAGACGTTTTGCTTCTCATCCAAGAAGCTTCTTCAGCTCTGACTGGATGGTGGGGAAGGGAAGGATTTATATTCCTTGCAGACAGCTGGACATTTGCATTCTTTTAGATAGCTGTTGAGGCCACTTGGAGGTTTATCTGTGTCCTCAGGGTCACCTGAGTGGTGCAAATGGGGGCGGAGCCTTCTTGGAACTGCTGAAAGGACCGTGTTGTAGATTGGAGATAGATGATGTTGCATCCCTCCCCCTCTGTTGAGAGGGGGCTGTTTAATTTTGACATAGATGGCCTCTTTGACCCCTCTTTCAAACCAGCGGTCCTCTCTGTCCAAAATGTGGATTTTGTTGTCTTCAAAAGATTGGCCTACAGCACAGTCCTTCAAGGAGATCCAATCCATCAATCTTAAAGAAAATCAACCCTGATTGTTTTTTGGAAGCACAGATCCTGAAGTTGAAGCTCAAATAATTTGGCCACCTAATGAGAGGACTCCATGGAAAAGACCCTGATATTGGGAAAGATGGAAGGCAAATAGGAAAGGGGACAGCAACTAAAGTGTTGGTTAGATAGTGTTATCTACGCAATGAATCTGAATTTGGGCACACTCTGGGAGACAGTGGAATGTTTGGATGGAAGTTTGGAAATGGCCAGAAAAGGTAGATATCTTTAGCGCTATCAACACAATCTCCATATGAGTCCAGATAGTTTCATTTCCTTAAAGTAGAGTCATTATTACCCAGAGGATTTGTCAATTGAGAATAAATTAATAGACAAATAAATGCTGGCACTCATTTGTTTTGGTTTGTTGTTTGTTTTAAGAAAGAAAAGAAAACAGATGGAGACATCTTGTGTTTCATATTTTCTTTAAACAGATTGAGCAAAAATAATTGATCACAAGTGTTTTGGTTAATTGAAATACAGAGAGAAATATATTAAGTGTCAATTGCCCTCAAAGTCATGCATTCCAATAAATTGATATTGGAGATTGGTTTTGGGTGCTCTCTCTCTCTCTCTCTCTCTCTCTCTCTCTCTCTCTCTCTCTCTCTCTCTGTGTGTGTGTGTGTGTGTGTGTCCCAAGGCAAGCTTGGGGAAATGCTCCAAACTAACCTAAAACTAAGGAGAAATTTCCTGACAGGGAGAACAATTAACCAGTGGAACAACGTTATCTCCAGAAGTTGTGTGTGCTCCAACAGTGGAGATTTTTAAGAAGAGATTGGACAACCATTTGCCTGAAATGGTATAGAGTTTTTCTGCTTGACCAGGGGATTAGACTAGAAGATTTCCAAGGTCCCTTCCAACTCTGTTTTCTGTTAAATGCCTGGGACTCCAACATGCAGAAGCACACTTGCCATAACACTTAACCACCAAAGCATGTGGAGCACATGGAACAGAACTCTGGGTCAACATTACCTTAGATTGAAATGTATATTCTGAGCTTGCTACAACTCTCCAATTCTTCTCTTAAAATTTGCATTAACTTTGCATCCTCTGGCTTTATTTCACTTCCCAAGATGCCTGGCACTACCCTTGGGGACAATGCATTGTCATGATGGCACAAAGGAAGTTACCTGATGTGTTTCGTTTGCATGAGGATGCCATATGCATTTGATGCCACTTGGTCTCCATTCCCCACCATTGTTCTTTGTATGGACTCAGCCCCAAGGCTGCATCTGTCTGAGACAACAAATCTGGTATTTGTGCAGAGGGGAGTGAGTTAACTTACTTATTGCTTGTGGCCCTTAGCACCACATCTGCCACCACCTCAGGGCATGAGAGTGGCTCTGATGCTCCTCTTCTGCCAAGGATGCCTTCTACCACCCTCAAATTATGTCTTTTTTCTTAACCTGAACAGGTGGGCCAATTTGAACAAAGGCTCAGTTGTGGCCAGCCACACGTTACATTTTCCAAGAATGTCAACGGGGCCTCTGTTGGGCACATTGTCTTTCTTGTAGGAAAGGGTGATTCCAGAGAGAGAGGACTTGCTTTGCTCCATGCTCTTTACATACAAGAGTCATTAAAAGCAAGTCAAATCAAAGGGGTTGCCATGAAACGGGCATTCTGGGGCAAGAGGAGGGGATGGGTTTACCTTACAAGACCAGCTGTCTGTCCGCAGCTGTTAATAAGCTTCCTTCCTGGTGGGCTTGTTTAGTCGCAGCCAAGACACAATCTGCTTTCCTGGGTGAACCAATCCCCCCCTTAGATTCCTGCCATGGGCTATAATATGGGGTGGCATGAAGCCTGATCCTTCGCAAGAGGCAGGAGAGGGCGCAGAGGTCACATTCCGAGGACGTTGCTGGAGGTTGCAGGTGGGCTGCTGTGTAATTGACAGCTTTGAATGGGGAAGGGGAGATGACAGGCTCAGGCCACCCATTTGGGCTGCTCTGGGCTCTTACCTGCAGAAACCTGCAGCATCATCTGCCAGGGACCGATTCAGTGACAATGTTTGAAGCTTAAAGAAGCACCATTTGGAAAGTCTTGGGTGCAACCATTGGGGCCTCTTTAGAAGTTGCCAGGGAACTGTCACTTTTGATGGACAGAAAGGGGAAAGGATGACATTCAGGGTGAGAAATAAGGTTAATTCTGTTGATGAAATCAGATCTCTGGCCTGGCCCAAACCACCATGTTATATCTGTCTACTTTTTTGGAATATACTGTAAATCACATAAAGAGCCCCAGTGCTTTCCTCCCTCTAAAACCACTCCAAAAAACCACTTTGCCCCACGCAGTAGCAGAAATCTTCTTTGTAAAATAGGCTGTAAAATGAAATGAATGCATGCTCGTACAGGGTGTGATTTAATATACAATGGTACTCTTTATGGTATACAATATACAAAGTCTGCATTGTTCCCTCACACGTTATCTGTTATAAACTCAACTCTATGTCTAAGAGCATTAAAGATCCTGTAATTTTCCAAAGCATTTCAAGGAAGGTCAAAAATATTTCTGACCTGTTCAGTGTCAGTTAATCTCAAGGGGTGGAATCGGAACAATTTCTCCAGCTACACAAGGCTGAGTGGAGGGGTCTGAGCTTTCTCTGGCAGTCATATGTCAGCACTTGTGATCAGGAAAACGTCTTCCCAGCTTTACATCACTCATCCCTGGGCAATTTAGCTGCCATCCTATCATGCAGAGAAAGACACAAAAGTAAGACTGGGCTTTGAAAGAGAAGGTAGGGGAATGCAACATTGCCAGGATGACACACTGGGTCCTTTGTTCCTTCCTTCCTTCTTCTTGGTTTGCCAGTGTGACCCAACAGCCCCCATAGTATAGGGTGGAGAAATAACAAAAAGAAAAGATGACACTGATTTGGCCATTCTACCAAAATGCAAGGATGGGCAGGTTGCCGATTCTGATCTATGAGCTATCTTACAGATTAACCATATCCAAGCGTCCCTTGTATGTTTTCAGAATGAGTTCCTTCAGCCAGCAATCGCAGTTGGGATCAAAGTGAATCACACTGTCTTCTGGGACCTTGGTTCATCTTGGAAAACTAATGAGGTCATGCAAAATCTTCAGTGCATGAAAAGAGTTGTCAATACAGGGCTTTCTGCGCTTAAGGATGAGTGAGACAATATCAATCACTCTGCCTCAACCGGGCCTCTGATCGAAGATCCCCTCACCATGCCATACTCCTGGGAATAAGGTTTGATAAGGAGATGAGATTGGAACACGGAGTCAGGGAATTAGCACTGTCTGGAAGAGGGGAAGTGAAAAAGACAGGAATTAGTCAAGCTAGGTTGTGTTGTATTTGTTATGCAGTCTCTTCTTAGCCAGGTGTCTAAAAGTGGGGTTGTGGGCCCTCCTGCTTTGCATGATGAGAAAGTTTTGGATATCAGCAGCAAAGTCCTGCCCTAACTAAACCCCAGAACCTAACATCTGCCAGCTGAAGAAGACAAGTTCAACTGGCCCTAACATGAAAATCAAGCCAACTCAGGTTATTCTGCTGTGAGCCATTTTGTGTCCAGTTAAATGAATAGAACTAATTGAGGCCAACATTTTCCAGTTGCTCATTCTTCTGTGAAAACGGTTGGTGTCACTTTGGTATAATTGTTTGTAAACAAAACAAAACAAAACCATCCTGAAATTCTGTGGGATCTTCCCCTCATCCCTTCGTTTTATAAATTGTTTCTGTTATTTCTAAAGGAAAACATTTGTTTATGGGAAACACCAGTTGCCTCTCAAACTGCTGATTATTTTGTCTCAATGGTTCAGGCAACTTGAGTTAGTGGAGTTGGTTGCCAAAAGTTTCTCTTGTAACAAGGAACATCAGTTCCTGGGCCTCCAGAACTGGCCAGAGGGCCATCTTCATTTTTACAGGTTCCCATCCTTAGAGGTGCACAATATTATTCTGGCTGACTTTTCTGAAGTTCCTGCCAAAAAATGTGGGGTAGAGGGGAGTTGAGAGGCTATGATGAAAATGACAATGTTTGGCTGAGTGACAGTTGATCTTGGCACCCCATTGTGCATAGAATTGTGCAATTCATTCTTTATCCCAGAATAATCACACCAGGAGATGCTGTTTGTAGTATTGGGGAAACAATGAGCAGTGATGCAATTGAAGAATCTTTTGCTCAGTTCTTTGGCTGATTCCTTGTTTTCACCAATCCAATCCGATAGTCAGTCTCTCTCTCTCTCCCTCTCTCTCCCTCTCTCTCTCCCTCTCTCCCTCTCTCTCCCTCTCTCTCTCTCCCTCTCTCTCTCTCTCCCTCTCTCTCTCCCTCTCTCTCTCTCTC
>JANHFL010009573.1:144960-155222 GCA_032468155.1 Oxyrhabdium leporinum | reverse complement strand
ACCTCAGAATATTGCCCCCACAATCCGGGTCCTCATTTTACCTACCTCGGAAGGATGGAAGGCTGAGTCAACCTTAAAGGTCACAAAGTCTGCAAGCTTTCAGGATATCCAGATTTTTTTTCACGAGGGATGAAGTTCTCAAGCAGATTGAGATGACATCAGGTGAAAAAAAAAAGACAACCCACTGATTTGACATTGAAGACCAAAAATCTGTTTGAGAGAAATGGAAACTGCTTCTAAAGAACCAGTGTGAATCTTGCAAAACATATAATTGCTTTAGCAATTTGAAAAGTGTTTCATTTTGACTCCTGGGTGGTGCAAAGAACTTCTTTTGAATGCTTTGCGTAGTCCTAACCACAGGCAACATTTTACATCCTTATGGAATGGAGTTTCAAGGTAAGATGGCATTTCTTCCAGATCAAAGTTGTTGGTTTTTTTTAATCTGACTGCTGCTGCAAAAGCAAAGATAAAGGGGCTAAGTTTCCCCTGTCTGAATCTGGAAGCATCTTTGGAAGTTCTCACAAGGAAGGCTGGAGGTCTTGTTGGGCTTCTCAGTTTCAAACCTTACCTATGAATTTAAAGGTGTGTTGCATCCAGAAGACGATCTTGGCAGATAAACAACTTGTTTAACCCGAATCAGAAATTTGGCTCCAGATACTTACTAGTACATTAACCAAACAACTACATTCTTTCCTGTCTCAGCTAAAATGAGGGAAAGTGAATACATCAATACCGCAAAGCTGTATTTAATATACCCACAGTCCTTCTGTGATGATATTTCAAAGGCGGCCATACCAATTCAGCCACCACATTCACTCATGCGCATACAAATACTTTATTTATGCATATATGTAGGCTACGAAGACTTCAAAAATGATTTGGAAGAGGTTCTCCAGACCTCTTGTGCACACAACATCTCTCTGCTATACAAGGAAGGAGCCCAACTTTGTCAGCACTCCTTGCAAACCTGAAAAATAAGTGCTTCTGCTTTAAAAGTCATATTAACATTAATAACCTTAACAATGACAACACATTTGTTACTTATTGTATTTTTCTTGCATTTATAGATTTCTATCTTAAGGTGGCTGGTCAGTATGATAAGGGCACAGCTATAAGGCAGCGGTTTTCAATCTCAGGAGCTTTAAAGAAATATGGACTTCAATTCCCAGCATTCCAACCACAAGGAAAATTGTGAGAGTTGGAGTCCATGCATCTTGCTGAGGTTTGTATGTAATGGGAAAAGAGTATCTCATTCACTCAAACACATACACACACCCCTAGTCAGACTCCCATTTATGTACCTTGTCATTTGCACTTTCCCAAAGCTTGCTACAATTTTTACAATTCAGAAGGTCTAAGTTTAACTAAAGTCTGATTGTTCCCCTCTGAGAGATGTTCAAAAGATGAAGCAGAAAATTTTGAAATTTCGCTGAAGTCTCTCGCAGTCCTGTGCTATTCCTTTCCTGGTTTCCATCTTCATATTTCTATTGCAGACTTTTCACAAATTCTAGACCTGAATGTCTACTATCACTATATTATTGCTGGTTTTGGTTTAATCTTTGTGTACATTAACATGCTACTACAATGTGTATTTTCCTCTTTTCCTCTGAGAGTTCAAGACAGCATACATGTAAGTCTCTCCTCTGTACATTGACATAGTGACAATAATTTGAGGTTGGTTAGCTGGAGAGAGAGAGAGACCCTCCCAATATCATCCAGAGACTTTCCATGGCTTATAATGGATCTGAACTTGTTTCTCCAGTATCAGGTCCAAATTTTATTTTTTTTAAATTTCATTATTATCTTTCATGGTATGGAAATTCCTAAACCTTTCTAATTCATCTTTCTGAATGAAAAGAGAAGATGGGAACAAGCTTGCGAAGGTGGTCGTGAAACAAACAGAGAGAATGGGAGGGTTGGGAGAAAGAATCCCAACACATAAAGCTTTTGTCAACATTCTTTGGGCATAAAAATATCCAAGTTTGAATGAAATGGAAGGAGAAACTGGGGTTTTGATTGCTGTTTAGTGGTTCTTCTGAACACCTATCCTTATCTGCATGAATGCCCTTCCTTTCGGGTGCTCTCTCTTGCCTTCAATAGCATTATGGTAATTCCACTGATCTGTGTACGATCCGGTTTTATATGGGATTTTCCATATGTCCAGGAATCAAAATGGTAAGTGTCATGCTGCAGCATATTATATATACTGTTGTTGCTCTCCATCCCCATCTAGTGGCCAGAGGGACAAATACCAATTATATTATTTTTAAGCTGACCCAATCCCTTTACCCATCAGCCCGCACTCTCAAACCAAGTGCGTGTTGGGAAGCCAGTCTCCATTTTCCTTTAGCATTTGGAGGAGACAGAAGCACAAAGAAGAATCCATTTTAATCTGTGGCACATGGTTATCCAAGGTCAAACCTACATCCCACACACAGAGCATCGATGGTGAAATTTAAATTACTTGTATTGATTAATTGTTATGTTCAGCAGCAACTTGATACTGGCTATCTTGTATTTGGTTCTCATTGTATGTATCCCTATTTTCCTCAGTTTCACCATATCCTCTTCTTTCAATAAAGCATCCAGACCTATGCACACAGTCTGTTTTATTGGAGGATAGGCGGGTTTAGCTGCATGTTGAGCTGCACACAGACTAACGTATAGTGAGGACAGAACAATAAGGGAGCTGAAGAAGCAGAATTGGTAGTCCATTCATTTACACTGAATCCATGCCATGATATTTTACAACTAGACAACTAGATCTGGGGAGGAGGAGAAGGATGAGCCACTGCAATTGGCAGCAGCAGCCAGAGTTGTTGATTAAAGACAATTCATCAAAACACGCCAACTGACAAAGCACTGCAACCATTTCAGCCTTCCAAAATTCCTGGCTTTGACTTTAGGTCTAATGTGGAGCCTAATTGGTTTAGTCTTTCTAGCATGACCAATAGTTTGAGTTGTCAAATGGGGCATTTCTTCCCTGAAGAATCCATGAATTCAGTTCGCCGCCAGCAACTTCCACCTTCATTTCTAAGTCTAGCCCTGAGTTCTCATATTGAGGTCACTCTTTTTGAACCAGGTCAGTGCCTACATTAATAAGTTTATGGAGTGGGATAGGGGAATCCACTCAGCCTGATTTTTAATTGTCGTTTCTGAGTTTAATGAACAAGTAACTGCCAAGAAACATCAGCAACGAACCGCGAGAGCCTTGGTCAGTTAGTTGATTTATTAAGAAAGCTCAGGATTTCCAGTTTAAAAGACCTGCTTGTCCCTGATTCATTTGATTGTTTTCTCACTTTTTCAGCTTTGTGGAAAAGTGACATACCCGAAAATGGCATGCAGGATGTTTCTAAAAAGAGTGAAATCCACCAACAGTTCTGAATCCTAATTGGCAAGTTCATATGGGATTAATTGACAGATAGGCAGCTAGATTCAGCAATGTGATTATGAATTCCCCTTGAGAAATAACTATGGGGGACTATTTTGCTGATGAGCTCCCCCATTTCAGAAGGTACCATTAGCCTGGGGAGGAGGGAATACAGTATGTCCCCCCCCCCCTTTGGGTCCTCCGCCATAACTCTGTATTTACCTCCCTCGTTTCATTTCAACTGAAAGGAAAACGGAGCTGCGGCCTGCGAAATTTTTGAGGGATGAAATTCTTCTTGCTTTGTAAGACCAAGTGAGCTTTCCTAGATCCACAAGCAGATTGCAACTGCCCAGATGATGCCTTATGGAGCATCTCAATGGGCTGGCTGGGCTGATTTCCCAGCATTGAAACAGGAGTGGCAGGAGTGCCAAAAAGAAAACAACAAAGCTCTTTTCATCCTTCCCCTTGGGGTGGGAAGAGGGAGGAAAGGGCTAGGAGGCATCACCTCCCTTCCCCTTTCTTGAGAGCCAATTACTGGAGTCTTTGGGGATTTTTAATTGAATATTTGTATTATAAACAGGAGCAGGACCTCTAGCCTTGATTAGGGGAAGCAGGGAGACAATAGCTGAGGTCGTGTTTGCTTTTCATTCTGGATTAAGGATCTTTCATTGTTTCCAAAGCTTATAGATGGTAGCCTTGAGGATAATTAGTCTGAATTTTGCCTGTGCTCCTTTTGCCCTCCACTTCTCCCCCTCATTTTCCAGAGCAATCCCCCGCATGGACATGTGGCTTTCCTTCTATCAAGTTCTCTTGTGGGTTGTGCATCTCTGGATCAATTTCACCTGGGGTGAACTTTGTTTCTGACTCAGGAGAGAGAGAGTAGGCATGCGGTTCTGTATATTCAATTTGAACCCACACGTATGGTCTGGAGAATCCTCTCCATGGATCATATCTTAGAAGGATTACATCTCATTGGCAATAGCAATAGCACTTAGATTTATATGCTGCTTCATAGTGCTTTACAGCCCTCTTTAAGCAATTTAGAAAGTCAGCATATTGCCCCCAACTATCTGGGTCTGGGAAATGACTATGAATAGGCTACACAATATAAACCAAGGTATTCTAGGGTTGAGCCTACTCAGAAGTAGAAATATTTTACCATTAGATCCTCCCATGCTATCTAGCTTATCAGGTAGCAAGGAACCTCCAGCATTTTCAGTCTTGGGCAAGGATTTCAGCATTTCCATGTGATGTTTAGAGTCTTTAAGCCATGAATGTTCTTTGCCATGTATTTTAAGGGCATCCTTTTAGTTGTTTGGCATCAGTGTGGTGTGTGTGTGTGTGTGTGTGATCCATTCATTGCCATCTTGGAGATGTGATTATTTTCTATGTGGAGAATAGAACCTGTAAGTGGGAGTCTTTGGTGTGTGACATTCTTATGTAGTTTACAGGAAAAACTCTTTTGGATCATTTTTGGAGAACTAGAATGCTGATATATTATTGATGAATGACTTCAAGGTATATGCAGGTAGCGCTCTGCTTAAGATCATTTGTTTAACAATGGTTCAAAATTACAACAACACTGGAAAAAAAGTAATTATGGCCCATCCTCAAAGTTGTGGTTGTTGTACCATCCCAATGGTCATGTGTCTGTGATGCAGGCAACTGACTCTCATATATTAATTTGCAACATCTTCTACTCAGGTGATCCTGATCAACCTGCTTTCATTCCCCTCTTTTCCCAATACTTTCTCTGTATTTGCTCCCACCTTCTTGCTGATTTCCTCACTTTCACCCCATGCCAAATTACTCCCCTCAAAATAAAAGCCTCAAGACTACGATGCCCAATCTTGAAATGTGCACTTATAGAGCATAAAACAAAGCTGGCCAGTTAAATGAGAAAGGGTCTTAAGTGAAAGCTACTCTGAATTTACCAATTGAGCATTCACCCGAAGCCAGGCTCTTTAGCCATGAACTTGCT
Source organism: Oxyrhabdium leporinum (assembly GCA_032468155.1). Taxonomy (NCBI): domain Eukaryota; kingdom Metazoa; phylum Chordata; class Lepidosauria; order Squamata; family Cyclocoridae; genus Oxyrhabdium; species Oxyrhabdium leporinum. The sequence goes on along the minus strand of JANHFL010009573.1, from coordinate 149,871 downwards.
CATAACACACTGCCTTTGCATATGTATGAACATATCTGCCAAACTGTCTTTCCTCCTTTGATTTGATTTACTTCGATATGTGCATTTTGGTGGATTTGTGTGCCAAACAACACGAGCTGGAGAATTTCCCAAATGTCTGGAGCCCGATGAATAGTTTCTTTAATTACCTCGAATGAGATCATGGAACAATTGGAATGCTGTGATGAATACTTTTCTAGGTAACTTATGTGAGTGTGTGTGTGTGTGTTTGCGTGTGTATTTCTCTTTCTCTCTCTCTCTCTCTGTGTGGTTTTACTTTCAGGTGCAACATGTTAGAGAGACATCATGCTCCACGATGCTGCTTCTCCCCTCTTTTGCGTCTCACTCATGCTAAATGTCAGCCTTTAAAGTCATGCCATATGCTGCCTTCATGGATATAAAAATTGAGAGGTGTAATATCTATGCAACCATTAGTCATGCTGATGACAAGGCACAACCTGCTCACCAGAAACAAGATGCTCAAGCAATGCTTAGCAGCTGGAAACCCAACATCAAAAGAGCAAGTATGGTTTCAATGGAATGCAATAGTCTCCATCGGTGACAGAGTTCCGTAAATAACATTAATGTAGCTTGGCACTCTTCATACCTCAGTGTTTCTTTTCTTCTCATGTAATAGGTAGCCTTATTATTCACCCTCTAGTTAAGCGAGACCCAGTTTTCAGACAGTGAAGCTAAGGCCCTCTTGTTTTTGAACACATTTGTGAAATTAGAACTGTTCCTGTGCCATTGGGATTTGAACCTTGCTGGAATCACACGGGGTTTTGCATGTATGTGATCTGCCTTCTCTTCCTCACTGGGCCTTGGACTTATATATTGATTTCACTGATTTACAGGGCCATCCATCTTGCAAATGTGAATCGGGGCAGCCAACGACATGTAAAAAAACTGCAGGAAAAAGAATAGCAGCAAAGGGTAGGGTCTGCAGTGGTCACACAGGGCAAAATCAAACCGACCATCTCACCTCCTGACCTCCTGTCTCTGGAGCACATCCAAGTCTTCAACACTGTCTGAAATACTGGCAAGGTCAGGGCCAATATAATCTCAGGGAGTATGGTGTTCTGGAGGGCAGGCCATGTGACAGAAAAGGGACGTTTCCTTGGTTCTCTTAGATGACATTCTTTAACCGAGAAGACCTGGAATGTCCCTTCCAGTAGGATCAAATAGGATGGATAGAAGGCTTCTTTCTTTTTCTTTTTTTTTTGCCACAGTGGTTAAGTGAATCACCAAGGTAAGTGACTTTTGTGGTTGTTGAATGAATCCGGCTTCCCTCACTGCTTTGGATTGTCGGAAGCCGGCCCGGGATCCTATGAACTTGGGATGTATCAACCATTATAAACACATGCCAGTTACCAAGCACCCAAATTTTGATCGTGTGACCATGGGGATGTTACAATGATCGTAACGGTGAGGACTGGTATAAGTCACTTTCCTCAGTGCCGTTGTAACTTCATATAGTTGCTAACTGAATGACCGTATGTTGGGGACTACTTGTATTGTGTCTTTGGCTAGCAGATCAGCTTCATAGAAAACTGTGTTTTCTTCACCATGGTTTCTGCTTCTCCTTTTCGTTCTGTTTTAATGGCCTCTTACCTCTGGACTCTTTGAAAGCCAAAGGGTTGGCCTGAGGAAGCTCCAATTTCCTGGAAAGTCCTTGCACTCTTAACCTCATATCCAAGGCTCCCCTTTCACCACTCAGGCCATTTAAGCCTTTCAGATACAAATCTGCCACATCTCATTTGTTCTTCTGTCTCTTGGTGCACTTTTGTGACAGTACCAAATTTTCATCTCAAGGAATTGTTTACAGGACCGCTAGATTCTTAATGCACTTCTCAGAAGATAAACCTAAAATGAAGGAACTTCTACCCACATCCACGCTAATCCTTGATCCTGTACAGAAGAACCTGGTGCCATGAAGGAATTGTTTACGGAGCATGAATACAACCTTGGGAGGGTTGATAAGACCTTTGCAGTTTTGAGGATGAAATTTCTGGGGCTGAAATACCAAAAACAAATTTGTATTTTAGTGATCAATCAGTACATCATGGGGCGGGTGTTTTTTTTTGGGAAGTATTTGTTTATTTCTAGTAGAGCTATCAGTAACATTTCAGGTGAAAAAAAAAGGCTGAAATATTCCTGGGTAGACTGGTGGGCTCCAAGGATAAAAGAAATCCATGTGGACTACAACCATAGAATCATAATCCTGGAGATGTAGACCTGCTTCTGCTCAGTGCAAGAATACAGAACCACCATCTTCTCAACACATGGAAAGGATGGGAGCGGGCCAGCCAAGGAGAAAAGCTGGAGGATAATGAGCGGAGGTGGAACCCTGGAGGAGAAGCAGGCGTGGCCAACGGTAGGAGTCTCAAAGTCCCATTCTGGCCAGAGAGTGTGCATGAGCACTAATGCGTTCACAGCCATCTCCCTTTTCACTTGCACGTCTCACTGCTGCACCTCATTACTATTATTATTTAAATTAAAGGGGCACAGGGTGACAAGTAAAACACTAACACACAGTTGACTTTCACTTCCAAGACTGCATGTGGGATAGCTTGCATCAGGCATTTCAGCAAAAAAATAAATTAAAAAAAATTTAAAAAAATGGGAAAACTGCAACCCAAAACTCTTTGAAAATGTCAGCTGACTTTCCAGTGAACATTTTACAGAACTGTGTTGTGTTCCCCCCCCCCAACCTTTTTCCCTCTCCCAAAATTTCCTGCCTCTGAACTCATCTCCACCTCCAACGCCTTGTGCTGTTTGTCCTCATCATGCCCTCTTGCTCTGCCTTGATGGGAAGACAGCTTACCACGTTGTCAGCCTGGAGCCATAACTGTGGTATTTACTGGAAGAGACACTGAATTTGGGGTTTTATTTACTACAATTCTCTGTGCTTTGCTTCCCAGATGCTGTTTGGGTAGAAGTACAGAGACGATAATGAAACACTGATGTTCTGTGGTTTACTTGAATTGCAGAGATAGCAACAGTAGCTGCTCTTTTCATTTTCTTTTCATTTTCTTGCCACTACCTAATGAACATGGTATCATTGTTGGACATTACAGGAACAGAGCAGATGTTGTGCTGATTCACTGGCTGATCTCATCTATTGTTTAACCTGAATGTCACTATTGCAAGATTCTACTTGCTGTAGAACCCATGATCTCAAATCAGGAAAAGATTTGGATTCCATTGGATCATTGTTCCTTCTAGAAGTGTTCCATTATCTAATGGTCTGCCACAAATAGGTGATCAACTTATTCTCCAAAGCCCCAGAAGGCAGGAGAAGAAGCAATGGATAGAAACTAATCAAGGAGAGAAGCAACCTAGAACTAATGAGGGATTTCCTGATAATGATAACAATTGATCAGTGCAACGACTTGCCTCCAGAAGTTGTGGGTGCTCAAACACTGGAGGGTTTTAAGAAGAGATTAGACAACCATTTGTCTGAAATGGTATAGGATTTTCTGCCTGAACAGGAGGTTGGACTAGAAGACCTCTAAGGCCCCTTCCAACTTGTTATTCTGTTATTGACCTATATTATGAATGTACATATGGTTGGAGAGCAAAGGAAAAAAATACTCCAGAGAGACCCAGAGAATAAACTGGTTCTGTTGACTGGAATTTTATAATCTGCTTGAAGTTTGACACTTTCAAGGGATGAGCAGAAGAGTGTTTGGAAAAATCAGTGCCATCGTAAAAATTAAAGCTGCAGGGTTTTGCAGATTTTCCCATGCAATCAGTGGATATCAATAATACAAAATATCTTTAAAGGGGCAATAGAACTGACTGTTTATCCAATCTTCTGAATTCAACAGGCTTCATACCTAAATTAAAGAATATCTGAAACTTTCATGCTGTTTTTAGGGTAGGTACGGAGGCAATATAATCACACTGATTATACTACACACGTAATCAAATCAATGGCAAAGCAATCATGACTGGAAAATGGAACAAGTGCATTGAAAAAAAATAGGAACAGAATGAATGAAATTGTAAAAAAATATAATTGTTTTTTTCCTTTTTTGCATAACTAAAGAGCCCATTATATAGTACATTATATAATGTACACTATATACATTATATACATATACATATATAATATATATACATTATATAGTACAGTAGGTAGAAAATGTCATGGAGATATATTAATCTTGAGCAATTGTATGATTGGTAATGATATATTGATATCATGCTGCAAAGTTTGTATGTTGGAATAAATTCTTTGCACATCAAAGCTACCTGGTTGGTGTATTGTTTGCTTGCTGTCACATTTAAAGGGAATCAACTTGCCTTCTAGAAAGAAGCATTTTCTTTTATTTTTCCCCTGCAGGGAGAAGATTATTTCACGTCAAGATTCTTTGGGGATTTTTTCCCTCTACACTGATGTCTCATGGGGATAAAATGGAGTCTTCTCTAAAACTGTACAATGGATCAAGGAAGATTAGAAGATTCTGCTGCTTGGTTCTTTCTAGCTCCATTTAATCATGACTGCAGATCCCAGGCACCACTTTACTTTACTTTTCTGTTTTTAAATTATAGCTGTTCTTGGGCATTATTGCGCTCTCGCATCTGAAAAAAAAAAAGAGTTTTCCAGATCGTGATCCCTGAACTCATTGGTTGAAGTGGACATAATATCTAACTTCATTCTGGGCATAATCTATTTCAACATCTCCCCTCAGGAACTGCTATAGAGGATTGTATGCCAAAACTTCTAGACATAAATTTTTTTTCCCCCCTGTGCCATCACTCTGCTGAACACTTAAATCCTACAGCAGTGTCTCATTTCTCATCTTTTCTCATATTCTATTCTATTCTATTCTATTCTATTCTATTCTATTCTATTCTATTCTGTTCTGTTCTGTTCTGTTCTGTTCT
>JANHFL010009573.1:112348-123650 GCA_032468155.1 Oxyrhabdium leporinum | reverse complement strand
GGAGGAGGAGGAGGAGGAGGAATCCTTTTCCATTCCATTAAAGAGAAGGCACTTAAGGATATAGAAACCTCAGAGGTAGATGCACTGAAGAAAATGTAAAGAAGCTATTATGAAAGAACTCCAGTGACTTCTGGTTAATACATGTGAGCCTTATTTGAAGTAAAACCAAGGTTCAATTTCTGGCATCTTTTTCTCTTGACTGTGCAATGCAACAGGGTAGAAATTTCTCTCTTTTTGGACATCAGTTTCCATCTGCATGGAATTTTGATAGCCAGTTGTTCTTATATTAGGCTGTTTGCTTGTGATCTTTTCACACCAGCTCCAGTATAGTCCTCCCACGAAAGCCTAATTATTTAATCTTTCCAACAAGGGTGGCTATTGGAGCTTTCCTTCTGCTTGTATCAGGACCTCTCTTGAACAGCAAAACATTTCCTAGGAAAATATATGTTTCAGGATATTCTTTGGCTTTGACTCCAAGTTCCTGACAGTGTCTCAACCTTAAGAGATCGTTTCAATACCTCAGGAGCTGCCACAGAGAAGTGGGGTCAACCTACTCTCCAAAGCACTTGAAGGCAGAACAAGAAACAATAGATGGAAACTGATCAAGGAGAGAACCAATCTAGAACTAAGGAGAAATTTCCTGTCAGTGAGAACAAGCCAGTGGAACAGTTTACCTTCAGAAATTGTGGGTGCTCCATCACTTGAGACTGGACAGCCATTTATCTGAAATGGTATAGAGTCTCCTGCTTGAGCAGGGAGTTGGACTAGAAGACCTGCAAGGTCCCTTCCAACTCTGTTATTCTGTTATTTGTTGTTTGATTCCTGTTTTTTCACACTTTATCACCAAATTGGTTTCCAGAATTTCTACTGTGTATAGTGGCCTCAATGTGATTGCCACCTGCAGGTGATCATGTTATGGAATCAGAGTAGGCTCTGAAGTGGTATACCCTTTAGAAGCAGATCCTGTTGTAAAATCAAGTGACATCTCAAATTTATGTTGCAGACAAAACCTAATCAATCTCTTCCAATGCACGTGTGCTTCGTCTCTGCCAAATTTCCTCTACGGGACAGATAATGTCATCTCCTGATGGGTGGTAGAATGAAAAGGTTGGGATAGATTGTTGAAGGATTTAACATACTCCTTAATTGCATGAGCCAGGAGGAGGAAGACACCCTGGGGTTCAAAAGAAAAAGGAAAAATCTAGTTAAGCAGAATAGATTGAATCTGAGTGACTTAATATCAGCTACATCTGACAAATTACAGTAGCACTGACAGCTTTACAATTTTGTCAACAGAAGGCTCCACCTCATTCCAACTGTCTAGCAAGGATGGATGGGATTTTCTGGCACGGTGGACAAGTTCTGGCTGTAAAAAACAAACTGAAGCTGATGCATTGCGAAACCTCAGGAATTCTGGAGAACCACCACAAAGAATGTATTTGTTTATTTAAAAGATTTATATGGCTGCCCATCTTAAACAACACTGGGCACAGTGACTCACAACAACATTGAAACCAATAACTATAAAACAACCATAAAAACAGTAAAATAAACAAAATCAAAAGCTCTGTCTCTTTCTGCCAGGACCTTGATCATTGTTCATATGATTTTCATTTCATATAACTAAGAATTATTTCTGGTCATACCATATCTGTTCTATAAATCATCAGGAACCAAAACTGCTCATCAGGTGTTCCCAAAACATGTCGTAGCAGGAGCTTCTGCAAAAGTTTCTAAGAGACAATCACCTTGAAACAACTATTTCAATTGACTTTTACATGAATGAAATCTAAATTCAGTTATCTACATGGAATGAAAACTATATTTTTGAATATGGGAGCATTGGACAAGCAAGAATTTCAAGTGGATGCTTAAATCACTATTGCATGGAATGGAAGTCTTGTAAGGAAATTCACCTGTGAACAAAATGAGTTGACATGCCAGATTTACAGGGCTGGGCAACCCAAGTTTGGCTCAGCATCCTTCATCTGAAGTAGAGTCTCTTGGTCCTGCTTAATACCTTTCTTTTCATCATGTTGGTTTAGAACACCCAAATGTAACTTTCTGAAACAGATACCACTGACTTGAGATCTGAACATATGGATTTCTTAAAATCTCACTTTCTTTTTATCAGACACTCGAGAAGATTATTCCACTTGCTTTTCTCCAGCTGGGCACAGCTGTTTCCTGGACAGAATCCCCCCCCCCTTACATTGTTTGTTTTTAACAGAGAGCTGCTGAGGGTTCTTTCCACTTTAGCTCCCATCGACTTTGCTCGATCCATCTTTTGTGAAATCTAAACCTTGTGTTAGCCTCAAATTTCATCCCTACTGCTAAAGTCTTCAAGGCTTGTTGGGCCGGACTGGAATTCCATTGTAATCATATCTTTTGCCTTCATCTGTGGGCAGGATGAATAAATGCTGGGAACAGTTGAAAATACTGCGATCAACAAGTATCAGGCAGAGATCCAGTAAGACAATGGCCATATTTGTCTAGCGATCTTGGATATATTATTCAGAATTTACCAAACTATTGAAATCCTTGCCCAAAAGGGAAAAAAAAACCTGAATAAAACTTTCCTAAGATATTTGGAATCCTGCTGTTCAATCTCTTCATTTACTACATATGAAGATCGCTTGTTAACTTTTATAATATTTTGAGATAATCTTAGGATTATGGCTCTTGACGTATGCTGACAAACTTCATTTTTTAAACTAAGTCATAGTTTAATTATGGTTTCTAGAATAAGCCTTAGTAGCTGTCTGAACACATTGAACTATGTCTGGTTTATGAAGTGGAATCCAACATATGACATTTAAACAACGTGCAAACTCTATTAAAGACATATATTAAATAATTATTTGTTGATTGAGTCACAGTTGATTGAGGAATCATAAGTCATGGCTTAAAAACTCTGTGACTGGGCCAATACTTTGTGTAAAGCTGAAAAAATGCAAACTCACATTCTAGCACCTACTACATCCTGCCTACAGATATAATATGTGGGCTGCAAAACTCCAGGCAATAATTAGATGGCAGAAAAGAGTAATGTTTTCTGTTTCTCTTTGCTGCCATCTAATGGGAATCTAGGTTTTGTTGCATCTCAGATATGATACGCCTAAGCGTATGATGGGGTGTTTTATCTGTCCCCCTTCTAAATTCGCTTCTTAAGCCAAATGGATATAATGGCCAATGGCAATATGTCACAATTGTCTAGAAAATAGATCAAAGCAGGAAAACAGTAGCCAGGTTCACCCCACAAACTACTGAAACCATCTCTCATTATGGGTTAGTGAGTTATATAAATCTAGACAGTTTGCAAACTAAATTTATGGTTTAATGTATTATGGAAACCCAGCTAACTGTGATAAATTCACCAAATCACTGTTAAACACACCACGACTGAATGCATTGTGTGAACCAGGTGCATTTGCATATACACATACACACCCTCTTTATATGTACTCTATATTCAGAGCTAATTATGTACAACAGTATTTTTCAACCTTGGTGTCTCTGAGATGTGTGGACTTCAGCTCCCAAAATTCTGTAGCATTCTGGGAGTTGGAGTCCACACATCTTACTTTGCCAAGGTTGAGAAACACTAACTACTTATTGTACAACGTTTAAATGATTCTAAGACGACTTGGTTAGCCAGTTTTCTTCAGAGATCACCATACCGGTGATTGCTGAAAACCTCCTTCAAAGACTAATGTAAGTATAGGTTAGTCTGGTTCAGAAAATGGTTCTGTATTCCTTCAAAAACAAGTTAAACTTTCCAAACTCCTTACATGGAGGCAAGACCCTTCACTGCAATTTGGCAGGAGACTTACATTTTTAACATGAGTTTGAGGGCTATTTTATCTTCTCTGTTCTCCTCTGATTTACACATGAAGTTTTATCTAAGCCACTGGATCTCTCTCCTGCTTGCATGATTTATTTTACCTTCTGTGGCTCAGCAAATAAGTGCATTTCACATTCAGCCTTGCCAAGCAAGTTTCCCTCCCAATGTATTAACCTTCCTTCCCATAAAAAGAAAGAAAGAAAGAATATACTTTTCCCTGATTGCTAGGAAAGTATTCTAGCAATTTTCTCCATTTTGGTGTTAAAACTGGGGTGACTAACTATAAATCATTGAAAAAGAACAACTGTTTCAAGTCGATGAAAGAAAGGCTGCATTATTTTAAATGGAACACACATGTGCTGATTGGAAAAAAATGGTTTTTTAACATGTGTATCATACCTTCAAAAATCTAACATAGCAGCCCTCTCTTTGTGGCATGACTTTTTGTGACTCTATCCTCCCTCCTGTGACCCTCAACTAATTAAATTAATCCCCAAATATTCTTTTAACTATTTCTAATGCCTTTGTTTTTTTTGTGACTGTTTTCCCTTGAAGCAGTGTAGAATGCTTTTCTTTCTATGATTAGAATAGTCCTTACAGGCAGGCCTTGATTTACGGCTACAATTGAGCCCAAAATTTCTGTTGCTAAGTGAGACAGTTGTTAGGTGAGTTTTGCCCCATTTTATGACTTTTCTTGCCAGAGTTGTTAAGTGAATCACTGAAGTTATTAAGCTACTAACAGGGCTATTAAGCAAATCACTGCAGTTGTGAAGTAAGTAACACAGTGGTTAAGCGAATCTGACTTCTCCGTTGACTTTGCTTATCAGAAGGTCAGAAAAGGTGATCACATGATCCCGAGACAGTGCCACCATCATAAATAGGAGCCAGTTGCCAAACCTCTGAATTTTGATCATGTGACTGGGGATACTGCAATGATCATAAGTGAGGAAATTGGTCATAAGTCACTTTTTCAGTGCTGTAATAACTTTGAACAGTTACTAAACAAATAGCAATAGCACTTAGACTTATACACCACAGCGCTTTACAGTCCTCTCTAAGAGGTTTATGGAGTCAGCATATGGCCTCCAACAATCTGGGTCCTCATTTTACCCACCTCAGAAGGCTGAGTCAACCTTGAGCCTTTGAATTGCCAAATTGCAGGCAGCCAGCAGTTAGCAGAAGTAGCCTGCAATACTGCATTCTAACCACTGCGCCACTGTGGAACACAAATGATTGTAAGTTGAGGAGTACTTGTATTCATTCATGAAAAGAAAAACTAGGGGTGACATGACAGCAGTGTTTCAGTATCTAAGGGGCTGCCACAAAGAAGAGGGGCTATTCTCCAAAGCACCTGAAGGCAGGACAAGAAGCAATGGATGGAAGCTAATCATGGATTCAGCATCTCAATAGCTTTGAAAAGAGGACTTCTATTGAATTCACTTATTTCTTCCTGGAAATGAAAACTGGTAAACATTCAGCATAACTCTAAGAATTAAATATTTCTTTCTGGATTGAGAAATCTCATCACAATGACTTGACTTATCTGCTTTGTGCCATGTGTTGTCTCTAGTTTCAACAACTTGGCATTTGTAATTAGTACCATCTTTTACTGGGGTTAATTATATTTGGAGAGAATGATCCAACTTTTGTGGTTCAGCAGTTTTGGCTGCTACATTTTAACATTTTTATGATCCTAGAGAGATCTTCGGAGGACATCTGTTCCTAATAACTCTCTATTCATATTTATTTAAGTTATGTTCCATTATTTATTTAGCACCATAATTAAATGCACATATACACATACACAAACACACATACACACACACTTTTTAAAAATGATGGCTATCTAGGAATAAGAGGCAGATGAGAAATCTGGGGAAATATTCAATTTTTAAAAATATTTCACTGATTCAGTAGTAGTTTCTTCCCAGATAAATAAATGCAGCTAATAATAATAATAATAATAATAATAATAAAATAGAACAGTACTGCAAGAACAATAATCAGTCTGGATGTCAAATGCTAAATGCTTATGTAAATAATGTATTTAATAATCACTGAATAACAATGTAAAATTTTAAAGCTGTTGATGGCGTTTTAGTGCGTTTGGCCTCTGTCTCTCATCTGATGCTGTCTAAATCTCTTCAATTTCCATCATCCCCAGGCAACGTGTTATTGGCAAAGGTGTCTGCTGGTCCTAAAAGAAGCGATCCAGCATATTGGGAAAATGCTAAATTGGAAAGGCTAGATCAGAGGGGTTCTCACATTATCCTGTGGATTGCAACCTATCAAACCAGGGGATGATAAGAAACTATAGGACAGCCAATGATATGGTCTAAAAGACAAGGCACATAAACCAACAGTCAACAAAGAGAAGCAAGGACTAAGGGATAGGGCAAGACCAACCAAGGATACAAACACAACAATGTTTTTCTCAACTTCACTGAAGTTGGAGTCCTGGTGAACAATCATTTAAATATGAGCCAGGAGTGTGCTACAGCTGTCAAAAAAGCCAGCACAGTTCTAGGCTGCATAAACAGAGGGAAAGAATCAAGATCATGTGAAGTGTTAATACCAACTTACAATGCCTTGGTAAGACCACACTTGGAATACTGCATCCAGTTTTGATGTAAAAAAGATGTTGAGACTCTAGAAAGAGTGCAGAGAAGAGCAACAAAGATGACTAGGGGGCTGGAGGCTAAAACATATGAAGAACAGTTGCTGGAACTGGATATGTCTAGTTTGATGAAAAGAAGGACTAGGCATGACATGATAGCAGTGTTCCAATATCTCAGGGGTTGCCACAAAGAAGAGGGAGTCCAGCTATTCTCCAAAGCACCTGAAGGCAGGACAAGAAGCAATGGATGGAAATTAATCAATGACAGAAGCAACCTAGAACTAAGGAGAAATTTCCTGACAGGGAGAACAATTAATCAGTGGAATGACTTGCCTACAGAAGTTGTGAATGCTCCAACACTGAAAGTTTTAAAGAAGAGATTGGACTACCATTTGTCTGAAATGGTATAGGGTTTCCTGCCTAAGCAGGGGTTGGACTAGAAGACCTCCATGGTCCCATCCAGCTCTGTTATTCTATTCTATTCTATTCTATTCTATTCTATGCTATGCTATGCTATGCTATGCTATTCTATTCTATGCTATTCTATTCTATTCTATTCTATTCTCGCTCTGAGAAGATAAACCAGCATCCATATTTGATCTGACCCTCTCTAACTCGGCTCCTTTTAAATATGTGAACTTCAGCTCTTAGTACTTTGTACTTTGAACCAACATGTCCACTACTGAAAGTTGTCCAGACGTTTGAGGAACTGTTTAGGGTCCTTCCTGCCCAAGAGAATCTCGTGGTTCACCCTGGTGAGCAAGATGAATCTTGAGCCAGAGACTCATTGCTACGTAGGGAAAGATGCTAAATACAGATGCTGTGCTGAACAATGGTAGAATAGGCTATGGCACAGAGAGTCTACTCTCTTTAGAGAGTAGAGAGTAGAGTCTCTGTCTTATAGCCTACTCTACACCACAGAATTGGAAAGATAAAACTGGATGAGACTATTTTTTGTCATTTTTGTATCCAATAGAGGAATAATACAATACAAGCAGTCCTCATTTAACAAAGGTAATTGGGACTGGAATATCCATAACTCAATAAAGCAGTCTTCCTGACCGCTTGACTTCACAGTTGTGAAATCTCAATAACCTCTGGATCCTTTCATTGCTCATATATATTGTGGCAGCACCTTTTTCAACTGTACCCCCATTGTGCTTGCCTTCATTTGATCAATACCCTGTAAGTGAAACGATTATAAATCATCCTTAATGGAACTGATGAGAGATAGGATCTCCCCATTCTTCCAACATCATCCAAGGACAACCACAACATGTATAATAAACATGTATAAACTGTGCCACCTGAGTTTACTGAGCTGACTGCCGTGGCTTAAAACATAGAGACAGGATACCAATGGCAAAGGAGGAAGCATATCTCACACCGGTATAACATTGTGCTGACTTAAGCACAGCCCTTCAATTCAACAATTCAACAGACTCTAAGTTATACCTCTGCTGTAGTACCACCTCCCTTGCCCTGGGCCCCACGATTCAAAGGCAATAGCTATTTACTCACACTTCCTTGAGACCTTCATTCACTTCTCGGCCAGAACCATGACTGACGTCATTAGGGTACCAAGTTCCAGAAGAATGTTTATAGGGCAATTACAATGATCTCTTCCCTATGACTTTTGCTTTTACTGGTGGTACGGACATTTTACTGGTGATACACACGTGTATTAGGTTACCCAAACGAATTCCTTAAAATGAAGCTCCCTCCCCCTTAAAAAAGAAATCTATGGGTTGAATGGACCCTTGTCTACACAAGGCTTAAAACCATACCACATTGCTGGAAAGATCCCTATAGTAACACCTAATTTGCAAAACAGGCTGCCTTGCTTTTCTTGTTTCATCTCCCAGATCTCAAGGATGCCAGATGACTGACTTGCCAGATGACTGACAGGAAACAGATCGTGCTTTCTTACAGATAAGAGCAGTATAAAAGCCTTGTAGTTTTCTCAATGAGCAGTTGATTGCATTGCTTAGTTGACCATCAAAACAAAATCAAAGGCAGGGACGCATCCCTAATGTACAAGAACTGCACTTTTTATAGGAGAAAACTTAATGAGGCTTCTGAGCCATGACTTTCAATCCGAACAGAGCTGCAAGGGACCTTGGAGGTCTTCTAGTCGAACCCCCCTGCTCAAGCAGGAGACCCTATATCATTTCAAAGCAGAGACTGTCCGCTCTCTGCTTAAGTCCACCCTTGAGAGAGATCCTTCTTAATGATGAGAGAGAGGGGAGAGAGAGAGAAAGGATTGCACCTTTTCAATATACCCATGACAGGTGATCCAATATGTAACCAGAGTGACACCACATTGCTCAGCTCAAAATATCTCTGTATGGCTACTTAGTACTTTTACATTAAGCCAGTTAAAGGCACCAGGCTGGAAAGCAGGAAAGCATGAGTTCTAGTCCCACCTTAGCCACTTCAAGTAGCTAGCAAGGTGAGCTTAGGCCAGTCAATCTCAGTCCAATCCACCTCACAGGGTTGTTGGGAAGTAGTTAGGAAGAAGCAATATCAATAAGTTTACCACCTTGAGTTATTTGTAAAAATAATAAAGGTGGGATACAAATAAATACTACATATACTTTTTTTTCTCCTTAAGACCCTTGGAAACTCAATATACATTCTACCACACTGCCACTACTCTAAAGAAAGAGTAGCTGGTATTTTTTCCCCCTCCTTCAATTTATTGTTCCTTTTAGGGTTTTAAACTATCTGGGGCTTTAAATCTCTGTTGATGACCAATCCCTTCATGTCCCATTCCTACTTCTAGGAAGAAGCAGGCTGGGATATATTTCACCAGAGTCTGGGAAGATTATCAGGCAAACAGATGCATTTTAATCTCATGTGCCAGGAGGTACCTGGGTCATTTGTAAACTGACAGTCCTGGGAGGAGCGTAAATTTCAGTCAGGAAGAGCCAGAACATTCTTGGCTAAAGTTTGTAGCTCCATGATGGAAATATTGGAGTTCCGTTTAATGCAGACCATCTGGGAGACTCATTGGAGCTGCAAAAAAAAAAAAAAGTGGGGGGGAGAAGCATCTGAAGCAACAAAGCCCTCATCCTGGCTGGATTGGTGGGTTTATCAATGTGGAAGATTGTACGCAGATGAAATCTATTCGGAAATTTGGTATCATATTGCTGTCATTGCTTGTATGGCGCACCTGTTCATTTTCTCTGTGTTAACACTTTTTTTGTAATACCACAAGCAGTGTCTAGGAAAGAGCCAACAGCAGCATTTATCCATAACTAGCAGGATTGCAAGAGTTAATTTATGATGGTCACAAGGACCTATTGGGCACTACCAGTGACATCATGCTTTCCCTTACATACATAGCTTTAAACATTTTCTCAAGTGCCGTAAGTAATACAGCCGTCCATAAGATCAGTATGAATGTTTTCTCTAAAAAGTTTTCTTAATGTTCAAACAGTGCACTTCCAGTGGGTTAATTATTTTTTTTTTTCATATTTATCCTTTGGGATGTTCTTTTTTTTCCAAGGCTTTTGTTTGTCCCCAAAAGTAAAATTGATTGGATATAGCTTGAGAGCTCATCTAACAGCTTGAGATCCAGTCCTTAATCTCTCAACACAGAGACAGATCTAACTACCATTTCCTTTTGGGAACTTGATATTCTAGACCAAGCCAAATCCAAAAACGCTAGGAAATTCCTGGAAGCTTGGCATTTGGGAAAATCAGTCATCAGCAGATGCACAGGAGTTAAACCCCATTGACATATCATTTAAAAGCTACAACCACCATTTCAAGGACGGACGGAAGGAAACAACCCAGAATTATTATTTTTTTCCGCAGCTAGGACAATGGTGTTGGAGAAGACTCTGAGAATAGCATGGATGACCAAAAAAACTGGATGGTAAAAAGAAAAAAGAAAAAAAACACCAAGTCCTCGGAATGGGGCGGTATATAAATTCAAATAATAAAATAAATAAATAAAATAAGTTGGCTGCGCCTCATGAGAGACACAAATAACCAAGCTCAAATCGTCCTGCTTTGGACATATTCTGTGAAGACCTAGCTCTGTGGAGAAGGCTGTAATGCTGGGAAATGTAGAAAGAACAAGAAGGACATGATTATCAGCAGCAAATAACTCAGTCCATCCACCAGAGTTCCTTCTCCTGAGATGCCTATGGAGGTTCTCAGTCCTCTGGTCAACGGTTGTCCGAAAGGTGCTTTTTCAAAAGGCAACTGAATTTCCTTTGTTTTTCCTTGAAGATGTGAACTGAAGAAGCTTCTTGGATGAGAAGTAAAATGTATTCAAGGAAACCCAGTTGCCTTTTGAAAAAGCACCTTTGGGCTTCTTGTGAGATGGGCAGCTATAATAAACTTGATTCATAAAAAATAGCTATAATGGCGATGACTGAACAACAGATCTGAAAGACTGAGTTAGGGACAAATCTTTCTAAGAGAATCAACAGTTACATTATGGCACATAATTAGTCCCCCATTCTTTTTTCTCACCATTTACATCTAGACATCCTGTTGTTCCTCTGCATCATATAATATATGTGGGTATATGCATAATTTTGTATTTGTTTATTTTGTCTTGTTTATGTAGTATATATTGGAGGTGCTGACTTTTTGAGAGCTGCATGCAATGTAATTTCATTTTATTGTATGCAGATTAATGTACATTCAAAGTGACAATAACATCTGTCTGTCTGTCTGTCTGTCTGTCTGTCTGTCTGTCTGTCTGTCTGTGTCTGTCTGTCTGTCTGTCTGTCTGTGTCTGCCTGCCTGTCTGTCTGTCTGTCTGTCTGTCTGTCTGTCTGTCTGTCTGTCTGTCTATCTATCTATCTATCTATCTATCTATC
>JANHFL010009573.1:84095-96422 GCA_032468155.1 Oxyrhabdium leporinum | reverse complement strand
AGGAGGAGGAGGAGGAGGAGGAGGAGGATTTTGAGTTCCTTGGTACTCCTTGAGCTTGCTTGTTTTCTTGCAGATGTTTCATTACTCGAACTAGGTAACATCACCAGTGCTCAGAGCACTAATGATATTATCTAGTTTTGGTATTGAAATGTCTGCAAGAAAACAACCAACCTCAGAGAGCACAAGCACTCCCCCTTGACCCTTTCTGGCTGCATCTCATAAGCTGTTATCTAGAACAAGATGAGAACATGTTTAAAAGAGGACTAATCTTTGCAACTTACAATCAGCAAAGCTGTAAGCTCTCCTGGTTCAATCTGTGTTTACCTCTTAAAATAACATTTAGGATTGTGAGGATGGTATGTGATTATTTTTTTTAATAACCACATTGTCTCTGTCACTGGAGCAGACTTTCCAATAAGTGTTTCACAAGGTGGTTCTTTTTGCTTTCTCTCTTAGTATGTTTTTTTAAGGAAAACTATCTATTTAAAAACATATGGTGTGATTTAAAAAGCAACAGGCACCATCTGCAATGCAGGTGTCATCTTGTATCTTAGCCTCAAGGAGAAATTCCCTTCTGATTTTTTTTTTAAATAATACCTAAGCTGAAAATCAGATGGATTGGTGGTGGCAAGTATGCCATTCACGGTGCTTTGTGTTATCAAAAGCACTTCTCAGATCTCTACCTAAAAAGATGATAACACAAACTACATTTCAGAAAAGTGGATGACTTCTGCAAATTAATATTTCCCAGAATATAGAAAGAAATTTGATAGGAAGGAGAAATCTCATAGATGCCAAATGCCAAATGCCAAAATGCAACAGTTTTCTCAATCCTGATACCCCTTGGAATATTGGATTACAAATTCCATCCTGCACAATTGTCAGCCGATACTTCATGGAAATAAGATGGAATGAATTTAAGAAGGAAACAAGAAGTATTTAAAATTGACTTCATGGGATGAATGAACACAGTGCAAAACTTTCAGCCTTCTTAAGGAGAATTAAGAAAGGATTTAGACCAGCCTGGTGTTTTCCAGATATTTTGGGACTGCAACTCTGGTAGGCTGAGATTTGGGGGAATTAGAACACCAGATTGGGGAATGTGTTGTGAGAACTGAGGACTTACAAGCAGACTTTCGCTTTCATCAATGAAATGTTGCACGTTATAAGTAAATTAGTCTTTGTCATTACTCTCAGAGTAAATCTGCTAAGCTGCTTGTCTCCCATGCTGCTCCCATCTGATCCTTAAGCCACCTTCAGAAATTCCAAGCTAGAATGCAGTAGATTGGCAACAGGGCTGGTTTGATGCTGAATCTAACCACGAGACAGCTTCTTGATCATTCTCCTGCTTCTTGACCTTCTCTGTGCAGGAAACAAAAGCCTCACCAGTTGACTCCTTTGTGGACAATTCTATGGGGAATGGGACAACTCGCCACAGGCAATTTGCTGAGGCCAACTCGCCGCAGCCAACTCATCCCAGCCAACTTGCAGTGGGGAAACTCACCATGGCCAACTCACTGCAAGAGAATTTGTTGTGGGGCAATTTAACAATTCTATTTAATTATTTAAAATAAATAAAATTTATTTTCATTTTTGCCATTCACCTTTCATTCTGTCCCTCTTTTTGCATCCTTTCTTTAATGATTCTATTCTACCATTCCTTTGATATTAGTGTAATTCTTGTCCCGCAGCAAGTTGTCCTGCAGCAAGTTGGCCATGGCAAGTTGACCGTGGTGAGTTGGTCACGGCGAGCTGGCTGCGGTGAATTGTCATAGACCCAATTCTATGGTGAATTGTCATAGACCCTCTTTCATTTAAGCTAGCAAGATTCTGTTAAAATAAAGGTGCTGTTAGTATTTATGGTTGGTGCTCTTTGTCTGGACTTCTTCGAAAGGCTGCGTAGAAGACATAATTGCGTTAACTGAAAAACCCAGCTGAAGACTCAATCTATATTTCCTGGCTTTTGGCAACAGAGCAATAAAGGGAATATACTGCTGCAATAGAGTAGAATAAAAAATATTGGCCAAGTTGAGATGCTGAGATCACTGAGAGGAGCATCCACCACCATGTTTAAAAGAGTAGTTCTGGGTGGAAGCTTCAAGGTGGAGTGGAGTAAAGAGCCCTGGTGGCACAGTGGCTAGAATGCAGTATTGCAAGCTAACTCTGGTCACTGCCAGGGGTTCAGTCCTCACTGGGTCAGGGTTGACTCAGCCTTCCATCTTTCTGAGGTCGGTAAAATGAGGACCCAGATTGTTGGGGGGGGGGAGGCAATAGGCTGACCCTGCAAACTACTTAGAGGGGATTATAAAGCACTATGAAGCACTACATAAGTCTAAGTGCTATTGCTACTGTAGTCTTGATGCCCTTCGGATATACCAGATAGTCATCCACGTAATTCCAAATCAACGTGGCTAAAATAATCCAAAACTCAGATTATTAAAACTGGAATAAAACTAACCAGCAAAAACAAATCAAAATGTAGCTGCTCTCTATTTGCAACAAAGGAACATTCCCACCGCATGCATGTTTTCAAAGGGTTGTCATCACTTCAGCATCTAAATCACACTTTATTGAAGCAAGCATCCATGGCTTCTGCCAAAGAGTCTTGCTGTTTTGTGTCTGATCAAAGCATGGGGATTGGGCTCCAGATCAACGAAAAGAGCTATAATGATGCCATGTGATACTTATTAGCTGCAGGTGGAGATTCTCCCTCACACCTATTATACGGCCCATAATGGTGTTGATACCATCATTCCCAGCAGGGAAATAAGTGGTTTTATGTAAGGGGGTGGGGGCAGCAGAGAAACGTGGACTTATTGTCACAGTAGTCCATTTTCTTTCTTCTCCTGCATGAGAATTACTCACTCTGATAAGCTCATTGGGAGTTTGCCATTTGTATGATATCTGTTTCTTAAAAATATTTCTGTGCTGATTCAATCAAAGGCCTCTTGACAACGTACACAGACAAGATTCAACATAAAATTACAAAATAAAAATGCAATAATACAGCAGTATTGCAGTAAAACCACAAAAAAATAACAACAAATTGGTGACATCAAAATCAGGGAAAGGGTTTCTCAAATAGCTCAGCCTTTAAAAGTTTTCCAAAAACTAACAATGAGGGAATCAGCCCATTTTCCTCAGGGAGGCCACAGCATTGGCACCATTGCAGAAAAGTAATGCCTCCTGAATCAGCCCTTGGAACATCTCCTGAGTGTGGGATTTGTAGTATTTTTTTCATGGTAAATCTAATGTTGGGCTGATGCTACCTGGAGAAGCCTCCAAGTGTGAATCTTTGAAAAGCTTTTATAGGTCTAAACCAGCATCTTAAAGTGGCCTGCAAACCAATAGAAATAGCAATAGCACTTATATACCGCTTTACAGTGCTTTACAGCCCTCTCTAAGTGATTTACTCAGTCAGCCTATTGCCCCAACAATCTAGAGATCCTCATTTTACCCACCTGGGAAAGATGGAAGGCTGAGCCTGGTAAGATTTGAACTGCCAAATTGTAGGCAGCCGGCAGAAGTAGCCTGCAGTACTGCACTCTAACCACTGCGCCACCGCAGCTCAGGAAAGAGATAGAAGCCAATCAGGAAACAATACCAGTTCTGCAAAAACAGTGTTATATGCCTCTCATGCCACTAGTCAAAAGGTATGTGGTATTATTTTATTATTATTATTATTATTTGAATTTATATACCGCCCCATTCCGAAGACTCGGGGCGGTTCACAACTGCAATTCGAACGAACATAGATAAAAATTATTTAAAATTTTTTTTAAACCCCGTTTAGAACCAATTAAAAGAACTTTAAAAACCCCTCAGTCAGGAAAGGCTTGTCGGATGTTGGACCACTTTCCGAATACTCTTTAAGGGGAGACCCAAGTAGAATGCATTATACCATAGTAGTCTCACTGAGTGGTGACGTGGGTATGAGTTCCTATCACCAAGCCCTCCTGCCCCAAATAAAGCATTATGAAGATACACGTAGAAGAGTGGGTTGGATATAGCTATAGGGTGAACGTAGGATCCAAGGATAGAAGGAGAAGGCTCAGTTGGACCCAGAGTGTCATTTTGAAATGACAACTTTTCATTGGAAGCCCTTCGTAAGAGCAAATTGAGCATTCTCTAGCGTTTTGAGGCATAGCCTCAAAAGGTTCTTGCCAGCCACCCTCAGACAGAAGGGTGTTTCGGCTGCCTGCGGTGATGCTTTTATTTTTTTAACTTGGGGGGGGGCACGCAGATGTGGAACACGTTGGAGAATGAAAGCCCTTGGTCTCCAATCAAACATTCTGTAATAATCAGTATTTCTGTTTATAGTCAGTTGAGCTGGACCATGGCCAACCATGTGGATTTTCAATGCAGTCAAGTTCACAAACACCAGAAAAGCGCTCAGGAATTAGTTGCATACCTACTTATATGCTTTGTTTGTTTATGGTTATTAAACAGCTGTTTGGTGTGGCTTTTATCATACTCGTTTGTTGTGTAAACAGTAAATGCGTAACAGATGGATTTTTTTTTTTTTAAAAAAACACAGCTTTATTACAGTTGCAGATCTTCTAGTGGGCTCTCAGTGGTTTCCCAATCTGTGTCATTGACCAGACTTTAGTTGGTTTTGCTTCAGTGGTATTGCAATATTTTGGATTCCTAAGCCATTTCCCTCGACCAAGTTTGCAGAATGTATATGAATAGTTAAGAGTAGCAGGAGACAATCCAGCCAAATCTTATTTCAGGTTCATATGGGATCTCACCGAATTTCATTGAAACCTTTCCTAGCAAAATTGATTGAAATATACGGGATTTTTTTTTTCCTGAGTAGATGTATTTTAAACTATTCTGCACCGATAGCAAAGCTGCTCTTTCTTTATAATCAATTAATAGCCCTGCTAGGAATGGCTAGCCAATGCTCTATGTCAGCAATCTTATAGAAAGGATATGCAAGAATCCTTTCTTTGTTCCTGGTGACTCATCACTCTATGATGGCAATAAGGTGGCAGCAAGCTACCTTCATGATTTCACCCACAATGAAAAGAAAGAACAGATGATTATTGTGTCTTATATAATTGTTACTGGAATCACACAGTTCTTGGTCCTATTTTGTCCAACAAGATCACACCATCCACGTTCATGAGTTTTACCCTTGCAAAGCTCAACAGCTCAATAATGCCTAATACTGCAGAGAACTTGAGAAGCCTGATTTGTCTTTAGCCAATAATCTCACCCAGCACATGGGAAGATGACACTGTACTTGCCCTGTGCTTTCTAAGCTAGCCTATTGACCTCAGAAGATCCAGTTCTGTCATAAAGCTTAGGGGAAAAAATCAGCAGACAATCCACTTGGTTAATTGTGGATATAAGAAGCTAGTTTGGCATCTTATTTCCCTTAGGCCATGAAAAAGCTGCTTGGGAGACTCTTCATGAAGGGTTCAGATTGTTCTGCTATTGAGGACTATAAAGACCATCCAAAATAGCAGCTTAAGGTATCCCATTTTTCTGTTTGATAGTGATTAACATCCTCTATCAACCTTGACTGTTCTTTGGAAGGACTCTGGGAGACAGGGGAGGACAGGGCAGCTGGCATGCTATGGTCCTTGGAGTTGCAAAGAGTCAGGCTCAACTCAGTGACTGAACAACAACATCTTCTATCTCTTCTTCAAGAAGGAAGAATGACCCCCGATACACAATTTACCCATGATCATTTGGGGTTCTAAAAGAGAACTCAAGCTTGGCCAACATAGACCTGAAAAAATCAGCAACTCTGGTTCTCTGGGAAGGAACTGAAGAATTTTGTTGAAAGTTTCAAGCATCTTTGTCCAATTTTATTCCAAGACAGGGTCTTCTGGGGGGGAAAAGTACCCTTCTTCTTCTTTCTCATTTTCTCTCTCATATTTCTTTTTTTCCCCTAAAGGAAAAAAAAAATGGGACTCATCTTCCAAGTTGCAGCAAGAGTTGGCCTCTGACCCCTTTCAGACACAAGGAAGGTGTCTGCCCTGAAAGACAAGCTTATGTTGAGCAGCCCAAATGAATAAAGCATGGGAGAAGGGAGGGGGAAGGATGTTTTATCCAAAACACATGTTTTTGCCACTATTCTAGTTATCTGGAATATTTCCTGCATGTTTGTTGCCATGGCAACTGGCCCCGCATGAAAGACCTATTTACTAGGCTATAGGATAAGAAACAGCCATGTGTTGCCAATTTTAGAGTGCTCTCTGTCTCTCTCTCCCAGCCTCTTACACACACACACACACACACACACACACACATGCACACACCATTATACGGTCCCCTCTGTCGCATTCCTGGATGGTATAGAGCCTAAAACCCCAAGATGAGAGCCATCTCTCCGTTTCGCATCATTCTCCAGTAATTTTGTTTTCTCCTTGAGTGAGGTTTTCTTGGCTCCATGTGGAAAGGAACTGGGCAAGAAGCCACACTGGGATGGGGTGGGTGGGTTTTTGCTTTGGAGGAAATGTTAAGAAGTGTCTGGTGCCGTAGAGGCGTGATTTGAACAGGGGAAGCTCCAAGAGTGGAAGGCAATTTACCGATTGAGCTGAAGGTAAGTGATCCCTTGCTGTCTTCCGTGGCAGAGCCGGGGAGAGCAAATCCTCTCCCTGGTCTCCATCCTTAGCATTTTTTTTCCTCCAATGGTCTCAATAAGCTCTGGCATTTGGACCTAAACTTTCCATCTTTTTCCTTGCTGCTTTCCCGCTTGTGAAGTGAGCAGCTTGTCAATGACCAAATCTGTAGGAAAATATGAATTGCATGTGCTGTTCTGCAAGGAGAGATCTGAACCCAACTGGTTTCTGTGCTTCACCGGAGAAGGGAACATATTGGTAAAGAATAGCTGAATCTTATTATCAGGTCTCTTTTTCTGGCAACAGAAGGAGATGGAAAACTGTGCTGGGACTCTTTTAGGAGGCCTCAGAAATGGACATTTGATCAGGCCTGTTACTATATTCTAAGCATCCTCACAATCGTTCTCTGAGAGGGTCCTGGAGATTGACTAGGGAGTCCTCAAAAGACTCCCTGCCTCCAACATAAATGAAGAGGCCCATGCCAGACAGAGCAGAGTTTTGTCTGCTGCCTGCTGGATTCGAAAAAGCTGTTCCCCAGTGAATCCAAGCCCTCAAGGAGACATCTGCAACCTAAAATTGGCAGGTGTAAACCCTCTGGGATATTGCAGTAATTAAAAACAGCCCAGGTAATTCGTCTGGATTAATTATCCTAATAAAAGGCAAATGTTTTTTTTCTACCTACCCACCCTGCCCAATTTCCCTTCCCTGGATGAATTAGAATAAATTTGGAGCTAAAGGAGTATCGAGGGGTGTAATTTGTTCCCGAAAAGGTGTGATACAATCAGTGATGAAATTGTCCCGAGACTGGCTCACGGGGTTTTGCAAAGAGAGTTTGGTGCTTTCCAGAAGTTAGAGGGCAATATCAGCTTTGTTAAGTCACATCATTAAAAAAAAAAACAGTGGGTAGGGTTGGTGTGGGCTATGTGATCCCAAAGACATAAATATGCTACATACAAAGAAAAGTCGGCGGAATTGATGCATGTTATCCAAACTTTTACTGCATGTGGGTCTAGAGCAATCCAAACCAATGGGGCTGAATTGAGTTTGAAAGCAATGACTGAGAAAGAAAGCAACCCCATGTACCATATGATATGGGGAGTACAACTAAGTAGTGGCTTTGGGCTTGGAAGGAGCTGGTTTATTTTGCAAATGCTAAATTAAGATCAATGTAAGTTGATTGGTCTGTTCAAACTGGTGTCTTCAGCTTTCCAGATAATAAAGGTTCCTATTTTTACTGGTGATTCCAGGCTCCGATCAAGGGCATTTGTGGGCACAAGTCTTATGCTGTGTACCTGAACCAACAATTCAGTTGCTAAAAGGGCAGCTAATACAATGGACGGATTCACACATTACTGAGTTGTAATGCACAGGATCTTCTTGCCGTTGCCCATGCTGTCTTGGGTGGTTGTTCAACAACCTAAGAATACCCAGAGTCCTTGTAGACCATGCCAATAGGCCATCTAATCCAATATTCTGTGTCTTATGTTGGCCACCTCATGCATCCAGGAATCGTGTGAACATGGATAGGAGACAGTTATTCACCCCAGTTGGTTTCTAGTAGCTAACCATTCAAGGCATGCTTGTTACCAGAAGTAACAAATGGCCATTAAATGAAAAAGCTGTTGATAGCCTCATTCCACTATAATTCAGTGCCTTACAAACAGAGCACTGATAAATGAGAGCCAACGCCTCATACGAAGGCAGCAAGATCCAGAGTTAGCTCTTAATATCTGGAAGACTTCTGATTCCTTGTCTTAGTTCCTTTAACAAAACAACAGAGTTTGAAGGGACCTTGGAAGTCTTCTAGTCCAATCTTCTTAAAAACCTCCAGTGATGGAGCACTAACATCTGGAGACAAGTCACTTCACTGATTAATTACTCTAACTGTCAGGAAGTTTCTCCTTAGTTCTAGGTTGCTTGTCTCCTTGATTAACTTCCATCCATTGCTTCTTGTCCTGCCTTCTAGTGCTTTGGAAAATAAGTTGATCCCGTCTTCTTTGTGGCATCCCCTCAAATATTGGAACACTTCTATCATGTCACACCTAGTCCTTCTTTTAACTAGACTGGATATACCCAATTCCTGGAAACCATTCTTCATATGTTTTAGCCTCTAACCCCTAATCATCATTGTTGCTCTTCTCTGCACTCTTCCCAGAGTCTCAAGATCTTTTTTACATTGTGGCGACCAAAACTGGCTGCAATTTTCCAACTGTAGCCTCACCAGGGCCTTACTAGTAGTACTAACACTTTATGTGATCTTGATTCTAGATTTTCTTTTGGTTCCAACCACCAAGACCTATTGAATGATTGTGCCATTTGTTACTCATACAATCAGTTCACCTCATAATGTGATTATCAGGTTGTTCAGTCCATTCTAATCATATTGTTGCCATTTCCTGCCTTTCTCCCACCCACAGAGAGAAATTCTATGTCTTTAATAGCTTCATAAAAGACAGAAATCCAGGAACTGATGCTTCACCCATCATTGCGTTTCCATGCTGGAAAGAATCCTGTTATTTGTTAGGTTTCTGTTCTTCAGGCAGAAATTAAGACCATAGATAGACCTGCCAAGGGACATGATAAAAAATGGAGGGTGATCTTGGGCTTGTTTTACATGGAAAATCAGGAAATGCAATGAAGTCCAATCAGAAACAGGTAGAATTACGCTTGAGTACCGATTTTGTTTCAGAAGGGGGCAATCTAGGTCATCATAATAGTCTTTCTAGCTTGCATTAAGCAATATGTACCTACAGCTGGGCTCCCCTGCTGAGGAGAAAACATTCCTCATATTTTCGTATGGATATGAAGTGACTGTTTCCATACCTTTAGCCAGAACAATGCTTCAAGCTATTTCTGAAGAACCAAAATGGCCAAAACATTCATTCTGGCTTGTGCAATCTGGCAACATCACAGTGCCCTGCCACGTGCCAAGGAAAACAGTTCTTGACATTGCCTTACAAAAATAAATGTCCACCTTTGCTTGCAGTATGAAATAACTTGAATATTAAAAAGAAACGGAGGCCCAGTCACAGGGCTGGAATAAAAAGGGCAGAGCAGAAGAATGTCTAAGACCAATGGAAAAAGGAGGAGGGGGAACTTGCATTTTTGATGCTATTGGCTCTTGACTCAATCAGTAAGCAAGAAAGAAGAACCACAGTCAGGCTTCACCCATTTTTAAAAACATTTAGCTGCAGTATTTGGTGAAATCAGAGATGGCATCCTTCAAGAGGCCCCTCTGAGGCCTCTGAAATTGATTGGTGAGCTGAAGACGAGTAAAAGTTACTCATCTGAGTGAAGCAGATAAACACAGTTAGTTGACTATCCACCATGCATGCAGGCTGACCAAATCATTCTGGCACCAGAAGCTGAAAATACTCCCTGGGAGTAGCAATAAAACAATGTACTGTATTAAATAAGACACTAGTGTTCTAGTGCTCTTTAGTGGCTCTAAATATCACTGAAGAAACTGCCTTGGTTTTCTGAAATGTCACGGTTGCAGAGTTCCTAATGTATCAACCTAGCAACCACTCTGTTTTTTTAGGAAATATTGCATCCCATTAGAGACAGTGTGGACATGGAAACTTAACCCTCACTTAGCTAGGGATCTTAGGGTTTAAGTGCTGTAACCCAACTGGAATGTGAAAAGGTTCACAGTTTGCTTTCTGTTCACTCCTGTCTCCTAGGCCCCATCATGCAGATATCCAAGTACCTCAATTCAGAATGAAATATGCTGAGAATAGAAGCTCCTGATGGGCACTGTTGATGGGCACAAGGCTAGAGACCATGAATTTTAGTCCTTCCTACCTTAAATCCTAAGCCTGCTGGGTGACTTTAGGAAAGCCGCTCACTCTTTCAGCCCCAGGAAGAAGGAAATGGCAAGCTCTTTCTGAAAACATCACCAAGAAAACTGCAGAGGTTGTCCAGGGATCAAGACTGGCTTGAAGGCAAAATATTATTTATTCATGATGTCATAGAATAGGATATAGAACGACTGGCTCTGCAGATGTTGAAACCCAACCTCTAACGAACCCAGATATCATAGCCAGTGGTGAAAGATGTTGAAGTTGTATTTTATTAACATCTGGAATGTTGCAGACTCTGTAGGCTTGCTATACAAAATCCATAGCTTCGTAGGTTATGTCACCAACTACTAGTTGGAGAAGAACAGAATAGGAGTATTAGGATCTTCCTCTTGTGGGCCATCTAGAGGTGTTCTTAACGGCTTAACAAAAGGTGCTTTTCAAATAGGTTCGAAAGAATTTCCTCATCAGCACAGTCATCCCAGTGTATCTGGATAGCACCAGTTTGGGAAGATAATTCTAATGTTTTTCCGAATCAAGGCATGGATACAAATAGGTAACTTGATGTCAGGAGATATTTGCTTTGGCTGGATGCAAGTGGATAACTCTGAGTATTGTTTTGACAACCATGGAACAAAGGTGAGCTGCAGTGTAGCAGTTAATGGTGTTGTTTTACAGGTTAGATGTGGAAATGTCTGGATTTTCGTTTAGTGTAAACGCCACAGGAAAATAATTTGCTCATAGCTCTCTGAACAACATCTTTGCAGAGTGTAGACACCTGACATATTTACCCATGAAGGGCTTTGGTGAACATTTAACGGAGGGTGAGCATACTCTACAACCTTCTGTTGTGGGTCCATTTGCACTCCACTTTCAACTCTCACTATGACTACAACTGTTTTAGATGTTTGTGGATTTAAGCAGATAGGCGGGTGTGAGGCAATCGTGGGTGACTTGAGCTGAGAGAAAAACCATAATTTTGCAAAAATTGGTGAGTTCTACAGCGAAGCTTGTAACCCAGCAGTGTTATAAACCGGTGCTATTTTCAGATTTATATTTCTCAGAAGTGTGGTTAAACATTTACAGATGCTGTTTCAGTTTTCAAGAAGGTCAGAAAAATCCCATCATGAGACAGAACAATATCCTTGGGAACATCAGTCAAGTATCGGATTTTGCACTTCATCCGGTGTGTACAATATACTTGGAATCAGCCCCCCTTTTGTAGGTGTTTGGAGCAGGACTAGATCTAGCAATTAAGCAAGCGTCATCACCAGGGGAGTAGAATCTCCCATTGACCTCTAATAGGTTCACAAATAATTGTATTGCCTCTGAGCATCATTAAGCCTTAAAGGGACATTCCTTTCTCCCCTAAATTCTGCTATTGTGCTGTGTGGGAGAGCAAGACAGCAGTTTGTGATCATCCAAGGTACGTGCCAGGGATCGGGGTGCCCAGACGACCAGGCCCTTGTTTATAATAACAGTGGGATATGTGTAGTAAAAGCAGCCTATAAAAGGCAATGCAAGCTGAAGGTTGTAGAAGAGAAATATAAACATGCAGCTGAAGGTTACAAGCATCTATGAAGGGCTGTGAAAAAAAAAAGGGTGTGTAGCTCAGAAATGGAACGGAGGCTGAATATGGGTTGTTGGGCAGAATTGTGAACTTTGATGCAAGAGAGCGAGTTCATGTCAATATTCAAAATACAACAATATTAGGAATTAAGCTGCAGCCTCTGGATTTGTCTCTATGAAACCTGAGAAGGAATCTCAGCTTTGTAAAATCTGGGGCAGGTTGGCAAAATGTTTTGTATGTACAGAGTTGTAGGTTGACAACTTCTTTTCCTGTTTTCCACTCCACAGAAACAAATGTTTTTCATCTGACAGATAGATAGATAGATAGATAGATAGATAGATAGATAGATAGATAGATAGATAGATAGATAGATAGATAGATA
>JANHFL010009573.1:53710-64770 GCA_032468155.1 Oxyrhabdium leporinum | reverse complement strand
AAAGTAAAACCCTCTTATTTCCCATACACTTTATTGTGGCAGCTTGCAGAGGCCTCGCAATTATGGCTTCCAAAGCTCATAATTATGATGGTTGCAATGTTCCAGGGTCATGTGATCACCTTTTACAAACTTTTGACAAGGGAAGTCAATGGGAAAGCCAGATTCACTTAACAACCATATTACTAAGCTAACCACTCTGGAGATTCACTTAACGACTCTTGCAAGAAAAGTTGTAAAATGGGGCAAAATTCACTTAACAGCTGTTTCGCTTAACAACAGAAATGTTGGGCTAATTGTGGTCGTACATCAAGGACTAGGTGTAATAATAATGGAATATCTTCGGCATTGACGAAACCACCACGAGTCAATTGCAAAAGGCTTTATTTGGAACAAGCTTACATCCTGTCATAATACCCTTCGCACCATGAAACAACATCTGCCTAACGCAAGTCCTTAGAAAGAACTAGGTAGGTGGATAAAGATGCCAAATCCAGTCTGAATAACTGGCCCACTATGTGCTCAACCAGAATGTGTGACCAACCATAATGAAGAATATATCTTAAAATTCCTTGAAACATTACCCTGGCAAGGGAGAAGTTAAGATATTTTTTGTTTGCTGTTGGAAACTGAGATTCCATGGCTTCAGGGCAATGCATGGCAAAGGCACCATTTGATGCTGCTTCTAATACTGTGAAGGTCTTCCTACCTGACACATACCTTGTTTTAACGGGTTCTAAGTAAAAAAACAACGTCTCCAGGCAGTGCCTCCTGGCCCCATCTACTTCACCAGCAACTTTTCAACCGTCAGCAGCTCCCTTTGTGAAGGGACTGGACAATGTAACATGAATGTTCCTTTTCACATGCTTTTTTTTTTTTTTTTTAACAGCACGGTGCCCTTTGAGCAAGTAATATAATATTTTAACACTCAGGGCAGCGTCATTATCTTTTCTGCACTGAAGCATTCTGCAATTGCCTTCCTGCTTTGGATGTTGGTTTAGCAATCTGGCAGAGTAGCCCACAGCAAATGAGGATAATTGGACCTTCAAGAGGATTGTTGTGAATATTATGCTGTAGAGGTCCAGGGTGTTTGGTTAAATATTATCCGTTTCAGAAGAATCATTCTAAGAACTCACCCTTCTAGTGACACCAATTAAACTGGTTGCTTTTAAAGGATGAAAGGGCAGTTTCCAGCAAGACATGCCGCTCATCTATGTTGAAGAAGGAGCCCATAGATCCATTTCTATAGCCATCCAACATATTCAGCTTACTTGTACAATTATGTAGGAATAATGGTTAGAATCAGCTACAATCAGGGCTATGCAAATGATCTGTCTGCAAAACTCTGCAGGCCCACCAAATGTAACCAGAGTTAGTTTTCAGTATCACATTTCTGCCATCCAGAGGTCATCCAGATGTTTGCAGATCAGATTCAGTAGCCATAGTAGGAGTATTGATACCTGCTGTGACTTATGACCACCACTGAGTCCAGAATTTCTATTGCTAAGTGAGACATTTCTTAAGTGAGTTTTGCTCCATTTTATGATCTTTCTTGTCACCATTGTTAAGTGAATCACTATAGTTGTTGCGTTTGTTGTTTAAAGAATCTGGCTTCCCCCTTGACTTTGCTTGTCAGACGATCACAAATGTTGATCACGTGATCCCCGGACATGGCAACTGTCATAAATATGAACTAGTTGCCAACTGCCAAGCCTCTGAATGTTGATCATGCGACCGTGGGGATGCTGCAAAAGTTGCCAGTGTGAAAAATGGTCACAAGTCACTTTTTCCAGTGGTGTTATAACTGAATGAACTGTTCTAAGTCAAGGACTACCTATATTTTAGGGCCATGTTTTCTGCTAAGATGCAGAAAAACATCATTGTTGCTGAACTGATGTTAATTTATATAGGAAACCTCAAGCACTTCCATTCCATTTCCCTAACATAGGAACTCCAGATACTTTTTGTAGCTATAAATTCATTCTCAGCTAACTATCGCCTTCCTCCTCTTCTCCACACGGAGGCATCTTCTGTTCTTCTGTTCAGGCACTAACTATATCCAGACCAGCTTAGCTTTTGGTAAGGACCATGTCTCCCCAGTTACAGGTGGGTCTCAAGTTATGACTGTAATGGAGCCTGTCCATCACTGTTGTAAGTTGTGACAGTCAGAAAATGGGTTGTCGTGTGACTGGACCCAGTTTTAGAACCTTCTTTGTGGTGATCATTAAGCAAATGCTTTGGGTTGTTAAACAAATGCCACAGTCATTAAGTAAACTTATAGTTTGTGATGGGGCGTTTTTGCCCAAAAAAAGAAGAAGTAAAATGCTGTTTTTTAGCAAAAGGGTTGTAAAATGTGGTCACATGATCACGCGATACTCCAATGTTAAAATACTGGACACACTTTTGGCTGCTATATCTGTCACAAAATGTATTATATGGCAGAAAAGGTTTAGAAAATCAAAACAATCAAGGGAGAATAGGTAGCATTTCCAGCAGTTCCATTTAGACAAAAGACAAAAAGGAGGTCATGAGATTAAAATTGGAAAAGTATGGAGAAAGTGGATAAAGATTCTACAAGACATAGTCCTCAACAAATGAGATCAACAGCTAGCAAGCAGGACCCAATCTTGGGGGTAGGTCAATAGGTCTTACTTAGGAGTAAATATGTAACAAGCTTGCATTGTCACTTTATTTTTATTTTTAAAAGGTTTATAATGGGGAGGTTTGGCACATCTCCATCCTTCTTTAGAATGTTATGCCAAAATTCTAAAACAGAGGTGGTGAGAACAGAAAAGCATTAAGATGTCTCAATAGCAAATGTGTCCGGGAGTTTGTGTGTATGTGGGCGCATTGAAGCTAAGACTGAATTAGGACGAGAAAAAACAGATTGCGAGCCTACTTGAAGTTTTGGACAGCTAACAATACTTTATTCAGTTACTGTAAAATAAACGCTTTGTGTTACAGCATGCTCTAGATATGATCTCAAAAAAGAAAAGAAAAGAAAAGAAAAAAATCCTGCCAGTTTTGTATTTTCTGTGCCAATCCTCAGGCTGCCTTTGGAAAAAAGAACCAGCTGAAGCAAAGCATTGCCAGCTCGTTAGGAAAATATTTGCACCATTCAGAGAACTGCCATGCCTGAAAATATAAAAGATTCAAGCAAAGCCGGTGACTCATATATACATAGAATTTACTTTTTTTTTTCTTTCGAGAAATGCTCTCTACCTTTAGCAATTAGTTAAATAAAACAAATATATCGTTGTTTTTCCCCAGTGTGTGTGTATGTGTGCGCACATGCATGTTAACAGAATGCATGTGATAGATGAGAACAGTGATAAATGAGCGTCCATCACCTCATATGAAGGCAGCAGGATTTAGAGTTAGGTCTTAATAGATTAGCTTTTAAGAGTCGTGGTAGCACAGGGATCAGAATGTAGTATTACAGGCTAAATCTGCCAACTGCCAGCAGTTCGATTCTCACTGGCTCAAGGTTGACTCAGCCTTCCGTCCTTCTGAGGACCCGGATTGTTGGGGGCAATATGCTGACTCTGTAAACCACTTAGGGAGGGGCTGTAAAGCACTATGAAGTGATATCTAAATCTAAGTGCTATATTAATATCTGGAGGGCTACTGATTCCTTGTCTCAGTTCTTTTAATAGAATATCCGAGTTGGAAGGGACCTTGGAGGTCTTCTACTCTAATCTCATGCTTAGGAAGTAAACTCGATGCAATTTCAGTTAAATGGCTGTCCAATGTCTTCTTAAAAACATCCAGTGTTGTAGCATCAACAGCTTCTGAAGGCAAGCTGTTACAATGATTAATTGTTCTCGCTGTCGGGAAATTTCTCCTTAGTTCTAGGTTGCTTCTCTCCTTGGTTAGTTTCCATCCGTTGCTTCTTGTCCTGACTTCAGGTGCTTTGGAGAATTGCTTGACTCCCTCTTCTTTGTGGCAGCCCCTTAGATGTTGGAACGCTGTTATCATGTCACCCCAGTCCTTCTTTTCATTAAATTAGACATATCTAATTCCTGCAACTAAATATGTCTTAGCCTCCAGATCATCTTTGTTGCTTTTCTCTGTACTCTTTCCAGAGTCTCAACATCTTTTTTTTATATCACGGTGACCAAAACTGGATGCAGTGCTCCAAGTGTGGTCTTACCAAGGCGGTAAGTGGTACTAACACTTCATGTATTTGTATAAAAATCTTACACAAAGTGTCTATGTTAACAGTTAGGAAACGTTCATCTAGTTAGAATTTGTAATGAACCTAACAAGCTTCTCAGAATCAAACTCCTCCTGAGTCACCGAAAGCAAAGAAAGGGGAAAAGAGTTGGTTAGTTAACAAGGCCACATCTGTATTAGGACTTATTCACCAGGGATGAATCCAAGTGTAATTTTCCACGACTTTGACTCTCAATGGCTGGGTTCAAACCTCCTACTGTGTTCTGGACGGTTTCAATCATGGTTTGTTAAATAAAGCATAGCAGTCTGCTCAACCATTGCGCTAATCCAAAATCAAATACGGGTAAACCACTTACAACCGGTGACCATGTGAAGTTAAGATGGATTTCCTCCTAAAAACTGCCTTGAATTCTAGGAGGAAGTGTAACACAAATGTAATAAATGAATAAATAGCTTCTTGACCTTTTGGTTAAGAGCAAGTGTAATAAATTCAAGAATAATACAATAAAGTATGTGGTATGAATATAAACGTCAATAGTTTGCACTATGCTGATGACAGTAACCTGACAGCCGACCTTAAAAATTGGGACTAAGATTAGGTATAAAGAAAACCAAACTAAAGACAACAGGTAGAATAACCAGCTGTAGAGCTGACTCCCAGAATTAAGATACAGTGGTGAACAGCTTCTGCCTTTTAGGATCACAGCCCAGATGACCAGGTTCAAATTATCTTATTTTGGATACATTATGCAAGGACCCAGCTCTATTAAAAAGACTTTGAAGCTGGGAAAGGTAGAAGGAAATAGAAGAAGAGGATGACCACTAGCAAGGTGGGCTCTGTAAACTCAGCTATAATGGTGATGACTGAACCATCAGAAATCCTAAAAGAACAGGTTAGGAATAGATCATCAGGTAGAAAATCTATCTGGTTGTTAGAAGTTGAAAACGACTCAACCACACAATCCACTAATCAATCACTGCATATTACTATCCTCATATGTCTTATTAAGTCATGATTTGTTTAATCACAGTTTATTCAATCCATTCCACTTCTGGAATCACACAGCCAGAAACCGTGGCATGGCCTTCATTCCGCAATAGCTCTGGTCAAACACTGAAACAAACCACATCATGAATTAATTCATGCTCTATGAATCTGGCCAAGCAAAATTCCTTATGAAAGAAAGTTGGTGCTCTTTATAAATATTTGGGCTGCAGTCCTGGAAAATGACTCAGTAAACTTGAAAATCCCTTTCACTCCCAGGATATGGGTTTATCGGCGATTTTCAGATTGTGCCTTACTCGTTTCAATGCATTGCAGAAGTAGGGCTGGGGGTGTCAAAAGGCAAGTCTGCCTCTCCTCCCCCTGCTGCCCCCACCCCCAATCAAAACAAAATCTCAAAGCATGGGGCCAAAGAAGCCAGTTGGTTCAACTTCCTGTCTCCTGGGGACAGGTCAGGCCAAGTTAAGTGATTTAACTTTCTAGAAGTGTTAAGTTCCCTTTCTTTAGCCTTCGATTTTTGTTTTGTTCCTCCACCCACCCTTAGGCTTAAAGAAATGTGGATGTTTCTCCGACTCCCCTCCTCTTTTCTTGTTTAATTCTCCAAGAATGCAGAAGGATGTGTTACCCCAAGGCGTCTAACTTTAATCACAAGGGGGGTTTTTTGTGTGTGATTTTTTTTTAAAGTTTTGAAGGTCCTGTATTGAGAAGGGGGGTGGGCGGTTTGGGAAACAGCTTTTCTAGGGTGCTAATTAGCTCTGGAGTTAAGCTTCTGACAAATCCAGTTGAAATCAATGCAAGATGGGAAGCACACACATCCAGGAATGCAGGTACAAGAATGGAATGGAGGTGAACTGAATGGCGGTTAGGATTATGAAACCTCTCCTCTGCTCTCCAGCAGATAGGTAGTGGGAAGGAAAGAACCCTTAATCAGAGACCATGGAAAATTGCATTGTGGTCTGGCTTTTTTACCATCTCTGCTTGGGTTTTCACTATCAGCAGGACTATCCTCTCCTTAAGGAAAAAGAAGGAAGAAAGACTCAGTCAGAAGGACAGATGGATGAGAAAACACCATGCTGGGGTATTGAGGGCATCTTGGTGGGGAACTGGATTAGAACAAGTTCTTTGGTAGTCCTAATCTTTGCTAAAATAAAACAGCTGTCTCTGTGAAGAGGCA
Organism: Oxyrhabdium leporinum; assembly: GCA_032468155.1. NCBI lineage: Eukaryota > Metazoa > Chordata > Lepidosauria > Squamata > Cyclocoridae > Oxyrhabdium > Oxyrhabdium leporinum. The sequence goes on along the minus strand of JANHFL010009573.1, from coordinate 58,420 downwards.
AGAAGCCACATTTAATGGATGCTATACAGTAGGTTGATATAATAATTGCAGTGCATTTCTGGTAAATATCAGGGGTATCCAACCTTGGCAACTTGAAGACTTATGGACTTCAATTCCCAGAATTCCTCTGTCATTCAGTCCAATAAGACTTTTTGATAATAGGTTTGGGGTAACAAAGTAAAACATTTAGTAAGCACTGGTTTGGGGAATTTCTCATTGTGGGAAAGTTCTTTGAGGTTAATTTGCTACGGTGGTTCTCTTGTTTTTGAGAGGAGCTGTTTACGACTGGCTGTAAAAGTTCCCCCATGACTGGCTGTGTTCAGTTGTAAAAGTGTAATCACTGAAGTATTTTGAATCAAAATATCAAAATATAGTCAAAATGCAAGCAATATATCGGTTTAAAAACAACGCTTTTGGGGCAGGTTGGGGAAAAAGAATATTTTTCAACTTACAAGTCCAATTCAAAAATTTGGATAAAAAGCTTGATAAAATAACAGTGGTTTTAAATCAACCCGAGGATGATAACCAGATGCAAGTAACAACAATACAACCAGATTTACAACCAGATGGATTGGAATGTAGTTTCCTTCTAGTAGAGCTGAAGGATGAGGTTGATTCAGAAAATAGAGCACAGAATAACAGAGTTGGAAGGGACTTGAAAGTCATCTATTCCAACCCTCTGTTTCTCCATAGAGGTCCCCCAAAATCTGAGGACATAGAGCAGGAGTATCCAACCTTGGCATCTATAAGACATGTGGACTTCAACTCCCAGAATTCCCCATTCAACATATTGGCTAGGGAATTCTGGGAGTTGAAATCCACATGTCTTATAATTGCCAAGTTTGGAAACAGCTAATTGTCAGAATTGATCAATGTAGAAAAAAGAACAGAGCTACATTGCTTTCCCTTTGGGAGAATTGATTAAGGACAGAAGAAACTCTATTATCTGCTAACTGGTTGGATAACATTGCAAGAAGTAATACTTTTGAATGCAAGAATTTTATTTGTCCACCAGCTTGTGAAAAATGCTTGAATAATTCACTAATTGTTAGGGAGGGGAGGTGACATAACCTTACCTTTGTAATAATGTAAATAAATGTCTTTTACAAGCAAGGCTATTGTGATAAGAAAATTATTTGGATGGAATTTAAATACTGTATTAAAACTCCCTCTTCTCTAATCTTCCATGTTATATTTCAAAATCTAGAAGAGGTGAAAGTGAGGCACTGAAATGGTTTCATTACATTTAATGTTTTACTTAACTTGAACCTTTTGTTTTCAATTCCTTGCTAATGTCAATATAAAAAGTCCACAGTGAAGATTTTGTTTTGTCTGGTGACGTTAATCCTTGCAAAATGCTTATTTTTAGAAGGCTGGAAAGTCAGCCAAACATGGTACAACCTACAATCTGTCTTCCTTTTGGATGGGTAAAATGCGAACGTCCGTTATTTCATGTTTATTGTTAATCTTTAAAAACCCTTAGCAGTCAAGTGCATTCTAAACACAGCCATATGAATCATACCCACACAAGCTAAATCATTTAAAATCTGAACTCTTCATGCTACATGGTGATTCTAGGATAAGATTTTATGGTTCAATATAGTGAGGAAAATGTAAGAATGGAATTCCCAATAAACTTATTCAGGAGTATATACAATACTATGCCATAGAATTAATGAGAGATTAGTTAGATATGCCTAATTTGGAAATGTAAGATACTGAGTACTAGTGGGACTGCAGAAATAAGATGAACTTGGCTTGATCATTGAATGGTAGTTAATCTAATCACATTTGATTGTTTGGAAGGACACTACCCTTCTCCATCTGCATCGCTAAGCAAAAGCAGAGGCAGGAAGCCCTTCTGTTCACTGTTTTCAAAATATTCTGCTAAGCATCTGTTCAGAGGTCTAGCAAAAGAGAATGAAGTCTTGCGAAACAGCCTGACCCACAGGTAGGGGAAGGGAAAATAAAGACTAGGAGAATGAAGATGGTTATCCTGCACTCAACATTAATATATGGCATGCAAGCCAGAGTGGTCTGGTTTACCTGGGACACTGAATCAAATGTTCTCAAACCTGGCAACTTTAGGATGCGTGGACGTCAACTCCTAGAATTCCCGAGCCAGCCACGGTGGGCTGGGGAATTCTGGGACCTAATGTCTATATACCGTATCTTAAAGTTACTGAGGTTGAAAAACACTGCCTTAGCCCTTCAGGATAGGCCAACTCAGGAAAACCTAGAGCCAATCTGAGTTTCTAATTTTTTTTTCTTTGTTCCCCAGAATTGAAAACATGTTTTTCTAACTGTCTCTGCATAGTTTCTCCAAAGCCATCTCTGTGGTTCTGCGTAACACTGCACAAAATGCAAAGGCAATTTGGGTACGTCCAACCTGCAGGATTGTTGTTGTGGGAAAAATAGGTGGCAGCAGTATTAGGTATGTTCGCTGCCATGAGTTAAGAAAAGTGGGCTTTTTTTTAAAAAGGCTATGGAGATTCAATCACAACGCAGGATTAAAATGAAAGCATTCTTGTCTACTGTCTTGACACACTGAGAGCATTTCCATCTCGTTAGGAGAGGAAAATACAATTATTTCCCAGGAATAAAAGTGTTTTGAAATATATGGATACGAAAAACATGCCCAGAACGCATAAGAGAATAGCGCAAATAGTTAAGTTATGAAAAGTAGGGTTTTTTAAAAGTATTTCTCATGAAAATGATGTCATTGCACCTCTTCCATACAAGTGCAAAAAAGAGAACCGGTTATTTAAAATGCATTTTAAAATTTCTTCCTCTCCTGCGGGAAGATTCCTAATTATTAAATGTGTGGTTTTATTAATTTATCGCATTGGTCTACTTTCAATTTTAGGATTTGTTATGTATTTTGCCACTGTCTTCTCTAGAGGCATCAGAAGTAAAACGGAATCTTTGACACGGCATTCCATACTACTGAGGGTAAATATAGTTTAACTCAGTTTTATAAATGTCATACAGTAGATTTTAGCAGGTCAGTATTCCGGGGCTGACCAGCAGATAGTGCTCACCTTATGACCATTTGTTTAACTGTTTGAAGTTACAACTGTGGTGAAAACAGAGACTTATGACCAGTTCTCACACTTATGACTGTCACCCCATCCTCAAGGTGATTTGATTGTGATTATGGTATTTGGCAACCTGCCTGTATTTATAATGCAGCATCCCAGAGTCAGGGGATTGCCATTTGCCAGAAGTAAAATCAGTGGGGAAAGCCAGATTTGCTTAATGACGGTGTGACTCATTTAACAACTCTGGCAAAAATAGTGGTAAAAATCAGGCACTCATAATGACTGCATCATTTAGCAACAGCAATTCCAGTCCCAGTTGCGGCTGTAAGGCAAGAACTACATTTTATTATTATTTAGTGGTGTGCAAATGCAGCTTTCCAGTCTTTTAAGTGGTATTTTAAATGTATTTCAGGAACACAGCTTCTCTGTTGCTTATGTGTCAGCTCTTCCTATAGCTAAGAAAACTCCTTAAGCAACATTAGAAATAACTGCTGTTAGAAACATTATTAGACAAATCCAATAATATTAGAAATATTATGACCTGTCTGAGGGGATATTTAAAGGTAAGCCCTTAAGACCATTCTTCCACGTTTCGGATATTTCAAGTCTTAAAAACCAGGAATCATAGTCATTGTAAAGAAGCATAATCAACCAACCCACAGACTTTTCCCAAATCTCCCCCACTCCAAAAAAAAAGACACAGTCCTAAGAGAGATGGCTATATAAATTTAATTAAATAAATAAAATATTGCATTGATCAAATTACTAGACCTCCTGGGGTCAAAATAATCCCACCCTCCTCCTTTTCTTAAAGGCAAAGTCTACGTTCAAACCAGGTGGAGGGCTTCTTCCTAGGGACTTTCCTTACACTTACCCTAGGGATGTTCAGCTTTGAGAGTTGTGGACTTCAACTCCCAGAATTCCCCTGCCAGCCATGCTAACCGGGGGGAATTGTGGGAGTTGAAGTCCAGAAATCTTAAAAAGTTGCCAAGCTCGGAACCTCTGCTCTGTCTCGTCCTTAGAAAAACAGGTATTTCATCTCACGCTGCTTGTGTTGTACTAGCGAGACCCGAACACCTACTCCGCTTTGCCCGACCCTCGCACCTTTCCCGCTTTCAGCCCCGTTGGTATATTCCCATCCAAACCAAAATAGAGGAACGGTGGGGGGCGGCGGGAGAGAGAAAGGGGAGGAGCCAGAGACCGGGAAGGACAGCGCCGATTGGCTGAGCGGGAGCCGAGGGCGTGGCCCGGCCTCGAGTCCGGCTCGAAGGCGGCCAAGAGGGAGGAGAAAGGGGAGAGGCGGCGGCTGGGGCGGGCGCGTGAGCGCAGCCGTGCACGCGAGCGATGGGCGGGGCTTCCTCCGCTGCGGGCGCCTCTAGCCGAGCCGGGCGCGCAGGCTCGGTGGCTCGCGCGTCGCCTCAGCCCGTCTGTCCGTCAGCGCGTGAGGGAGCTTCGCTCGGAGCGGCGGCAGGACGGGGACCGGGACCGGGCTGCTGGGTCGGCCGGTCGGTGTTGGATGGAGGCTCCCGTCCGCCTCGCCGCTTCTCACTGGAATGTCCTGGGGAGCGTCTGTCGAGCGGGAGCGGAGCCTCGCTGGGCGCCGCCAGCGCCGCGGCGGCGGAGAGGTGGGTGGTGGTGGGGGGGGGGAGGTGGTGGGTGCGTGGGGGGG
>JANHFL010009573.1:16058-37577 GCA_032468155.1 Oxyrhabdium leporinum | reverse complement strand
TTATTTATTTATTTTTACATTTATATACCGCCCCATTCCGAAGACTCGGGGCGGTTTACAGCTTATAAGCAATACATGCTGTTTAGAGTGTTACCTACAATAAATACCTACAGTATTTGAAGGTTCCCATTCCTCCCCCCCTTACTATCCCTGTTCTTCTCTTTGTTTGTTTAACATATAAGATAATTAATTTGATTCATGCAAAGCAGTATGTAAATATTTAAAATAAACAAAAATAACCACTTGGGCCTTTATTTTTCTCTACCAATACATCTTCTATACAATTAGTCTCTGATGATAGTTCAGTTCTCTTGAGAAGATTTTTTGTTGTGTTAGGAGAAGAAAAGAATGCTATTTATACTAGCTGCCTTTAGTTACCTATCAAAATAATAAAGGTAGGGAATCAATATAAAGTAAATATATTTGTAACTCAAGGCATTCTGCATATGCATGGTCAGGGGATTATTATTTCATGTTATTCTTTGAAGCTTCATGGTCTTTTCTGTGGATGTGTAAGTGTCTCTCTATATATAAATTGTATTTTTTTCTGCTTTCATTTTTTAACCAGACAAAAGTTCCAAGCCAATTATAACTTCACTGCCAGCAAATACCAAAATGATAGAGGGCGACACTGTGTCATTGTCATGTAATGCCACTGGATTGCCTACCCCTGTAATTCGTTGGTACAACAGGCATGGAATAATTAGCACCCATCCTTCACACGTGCTCTACTCAAAATCACATAAGTCATCCCCCCAGTCAAGAAGCGGTAACTCCATTGCAGACAGAGCCTACTTCATTATGTCTCGCAGTGGGTCAAGTTCCTTATATATTCAGCCTCTTACAGCAGAGCATGCTGGGAAATACATCTGTGAAGCAACAAATGATTATGGACTTGCTCATTCAGAGACTTTCCTTACAGTTGGTGAGTGCCATCCCAATTGTCTTACTAAATAGTATGCAAATATTTGGGCCACTTGAACGGAGGTTTGCACTAATTGAATGTCCACAAATTGCCACAATGTAAAATTATACATTTTATAGCTCATCAAATTTCTATTGCTTTCTATGTTGAAACGTGCTCTTTCTGTACTAGATCTTTGCAATTGAATTATTTAAACCATCGTTAGTTGTCTGTTTCTAGAATTGTGGCCTATAATCAACACTTATAACAATACACTTGAGATTATAATAAGTGTTGTTATGTTTTGAGGTCAGCTAGGTTCAACTTGATGATGTTGCTGACACATTAGCATTCATGTTGAAACAATTAAACTCTCCCTCCTTCATTTTTAATGAATCAGCTTCCCACAGCAAACCGCTTAGTATTTCAGCAGAGACAGGCAAGCAGCCATAAAGTCTTGCACAATGAAATGTTTACTTTACAGATCCTTTCTATTACTTTTTTCAATGCCATTGTAACTTTGAATGGTCACTAAACTGTTGTAAGTTGAAGATTACCTGCATTTGAAGCATTTTGTATGCAATACTGCAAGCTATCTGCTGACTGCCAGCTGCTAGTAGGTCAAGTCTCACCGGCTCAAGGTTGACTCATCCTTCCACCCTTCCAAGGATAGTAAAATGAGGACCCAGATTGTTGGGAGCAATAGGCTGCCTCTGTAAACCTCTTAGAGAGGGCTGTAAAGCACTATGAAGCAGTATATAAGTCTGAGTGCTATTGCTATTGTTATTTTCAACATAGGTTTAGCCATGTATATAAGAACCTAGAAACCATAGGAACGCTTGCAATGGGATTAAAAACTGTTCTTATTTGCTGCTATAATCTAATTTCCTTTAAAAAAAAAGTTATAAATCACTTTGTGATAATATGCATTGGTTCAGTTATGAAGGTCGATGGGAGAAGTGATAGTGTGAAGCATCATTTGTAAAGATCTTTGAGCCAATGCCTGTCTTTAATCTTCACATTCTTCTGCAGTTCCCTATGAAGCCAGTACAAAAACAGAAGCTCCTCCTTTTGAAATTGCCCAGAATGATGATGGAGATGGAGATCTTGATTCAGAAACGGGCCTACCCAGAAAGTCTCTAGCCGAGATTCTTACTGACAAAACCGCTACAGAAAAAACATCCAGTGGCATTTCCCCACCCGAAGCGCCCATCATTCTCAGCCCTCCACAAACACCTAAGCCAGACCAGTATAACCTGGTCTGGCGATCTGGAAAGGATGGTGGTCGGCCAATCAATGTTTATTTTGTGAAATATCGCAAGGTAGAACTATCCTGGCTCTAAGTAAATATTAGTTTTTGTGGCTTAAAAAAAAACTTGGTATTTTTCTTGGTGTTACCTATGAGAGAGGAAAAATAGGATGCTGCTCTACATCAATTTAAAGCATTGGCAGTAATAATAATTAATGAAAGTTGGCCTGTTTTAAACCTCTTTGGGCCTTGTATCACAGGAAGATTGAAATTTACATTTTGAAGTATGTGAAGGAACTTTTGTGGCAATCTTAAGCATTTCATTGTGCCTGTGCTTTTGTTTTTAAACACAATTTGGTAGCTAGAGGGCTACTATATAAATCAGGAATGTCAAACTTGTGGCCCGCAGACCGGATGTGTCACGGGCTGGCCACGCCTATGCCTGGTTTAGCGAAGGGGGAAAAAGTCCCGATATGTCACATGACATTGCCGTGACGAAGTGAGCTTGACACCCCTGATATAAATAATACAGTTCAACATTAGAACCAGCAAATTGTTTACTTACCTTCTTGTAAACATAAGTTTTTGATATCATTTTTTAATTCTCCTTTTGCAGCTGGATGGCAATGTTACTAATTGGTATACAATTCGTGTTCCTGGAAGTGAAAATGAACTTAGTCTTACAGAACTGGAACCTTCCAGTCTATATGAAGTCTTGATGGTTGCAAAAAATGATGCTGGCGAAGGTCAGCCTTCCATGCTTACTTTTCGTACAAGCAAAGGTAAGAAAGCTTTTGTTAGACCAATCATCATTCCCTGAAATACATTTTAGGTGACATTTGGAAACCTCTGGCATGTTTCCCCTAACAAACAGTTCCTTCTCATTTCCCAAAGCAGCAGAGGAAATGCCAGAGCAGGGTAGAATCAGATTCCCTGTCCCATGAGCAAGTCTGTCAAATATGTTTCATATGTGGAAGAGCATTTCTTAAACATTTCACATTGATAGACTTGTGGATGCTCAAAGTCTCTTCTGAGCTTATTCCATTAACTCACTTTCATGAGGGAGCTTTCCTTGAGTATCAGTAATTAAAGAAAGCAACATGAGTAAAATATGGGGGGTTTCAGCATTTTTTGTTGCCAGCTTGCATAGAACAAGATGTAAATCAGATGTAAGGGACTAACACTAAAAAGACTCAAAAAGTATCTTAAGACATCTTAAATTATTTCCTGAATGCACATTTTTTTTTCCTCAGAAAGGTCATCCTCTTCAAAAATCTCACAGACACCTTCTCAACCAGTCGGCATTCCTGGACATTCTTTCATTCAGGAAGGAACAACCAACAATTTTGGCGTGGTCCTTCCAGATCTGTCTCGACATAGTGGTGGTAAGTCCCACCAATAAATCTGAAAATATGTACTTTTGAAACATCAACTTTAACCACTTTTCAAATCTTCTATTAGTTGTGTATTTCCAAGGTCACTTGTGTGTTTAACAGAAGAAATTTGAAAGGAAAATAAGAGAGCACCTTTTCCAAACACTGAACTCTTTTTTGGAGTTTAGTTCAGTGATAGAATATATGTTTTGCATGCAGACTGTGTAGCTTAAAGATCAGGTAGCAGATGATTCATCAGGACCTGGTATCTGGAAAGTGTGCATGTGTCTGTGTGTCTGTCATAATAAGATGGGTGGATAAATAGACTGAACTTGTATGAGGCTGCTTCCTTTGTTTCAGTTAATGATTTTAGGCAGTATTACCAGAAATCGCTTCTGCTCCAAAGTTTTGTGAAACCACTGCTGAGGAGAATAAGTAGATCATCTCATTTAATGATCTGAGACAGCTTTAGATGTTTAAATGCCTTTTTGGGGAAGCAATGCATTCTTCTTTTGAAGCAAGAAGCAACATTCTGCTTCTGAACATTACATGCTTCTGTGGTAATAGCATAATTACGCTTAATTCAATATTTTTGCAATTTGAATAATATCAGGGCTTGGATTATCCTACTGCTTTTCCATGTCATTTGTTTTATGAAGCAGCTTTAGCTTATATGCCAGAGTGTTAGAATTAAAGGAATTTAGATTTAGATTTTTAACATTAGTTAAATGTTTTCTGTTACTAAAATAAGTGCTAATATAGGGCATGTTCTGTCACTCTGGTAAGTTGGAAACATCTTAAAAATATAGTTTTTCAGTGTTACACTGTACTTTTCTTTTTCCAGTTAAATATTTTCCTTTCTTCGTGGTGTATCTTGTACAACTTGATATAAAACATACAAAAAGATTTGGGATAATATCTCAGATAATGATTGTAATCAGATTTACTAACATTCCTTTTCTCCCTTTTTCTGTTTCCACTGCTATCTAACTTCAAGTGAGTTCAGTAAGTATTAATATAATCTGCATGGTTTTGAATACTAGCTTTTTGGTGGGGGAAGTTTTTGACTCCTGTGGACTGCCTGAAGTAGTCCCTTCAGTTTCCTTGGCAAGATTTTCTACAAGTAGTTTGCCACTGCCTTTTTTCTAGAGCTAAGCGAAAGTGACTGGCCCAAGATCATCCGGCTGGCTTCATGCTTATACTGGACTAGAATTTATAGTCTTCTAGTTTCCATCTTGGTGCCTTAATCACTGCATCAAGCTACCTAAGCTGCTAATACTTAACAGCGATAGCAATAAAGTTTTCATGAATCTATGAATTTCACTTTACATTTTAGACTTGCTTTCATGCAAAAACTATTTCGCTTTTTTAAAATAAGCTGAACTTATTTTGGTATTAACTGGTTTCTGTATCCCATTTCCATGGTTGTGAATTAAGTGATGCAATTCTCTTGGGTGTGCTAAGCGTCAGGATCCATATGTTCTGGTTTAACTCACTATTGTTGCATAGGATTGTCAATAAATTGTAGCAGCCAGTACAACATTTTTGCTTCTTTGATTAATTCCATAAGTAGCTTTGGTTCTGTCTTTGAAAACTGGAAAAAAAGTTGCATTTCAGGAAGGATTTTCTAGAATTAAGTCTTCAGTTACCTTGTGTAGACCAGACTAAGAAACCCATGCCATATAGATCACGAATACTTTTATTGTAGTACCAGAATTTGGTGACTCTGAATGCACTTCCCCCTTCCCTCCTTTTTATCTTAGTGTGAACTAGAGATGGGCTTCTTGTAATGGGCTTCTCTGTTTCTCTTGATTGTTACCTTCTTCTGTTCTTCAAGTCTATTCCATATGCCCTTTAAACATGGGGTGTATCTTTTTAATTTGTCTGACAAAGCAACTTGCATAAATCAATGTGGGGGGGGAGTTTTTGGTACACAATTTTATATGAAGATTTGTGTATTTTCTTTTCTAGTTCCTGAGGCACCAGATCGGCCTACTATTTCAACAGCATCAGAAACCTCCGTTTATGTCACTTGGATCCCACGGGCAAACGGTGGATCACCCATCACTGCCTTTAAAGTAGAATATAAACGTGTTAACAGAAATAACGAATGGCTAATTGCAGCAGATAACATCTCTCCATCTAAACTTTCAGTGGAAGTTGACAATTTGGATCCAGGTATTTATATGCATGCCTTGTCCTGATGTTAGCCATTTCTCCTTCCCCAGAATGGTATTTACTTAATCTCATATTCTCTCTCTCTCTCTCCCCCCCGCTCTTTTTTTCTTGAAAGGAACTGCGTATAAGTTCCGTGTAATTGCTGTTAATAATTATGGGGAAAGCCCTCGAAGTTCTCCCTCTCGACCGTATAACGTAGCTGGCTTTACCAACCGATATTCCAACCCCCCCATCGCAGGACCTCACATTGCTTATACTGAAGCAGTCAGTGACACCCAGATCATGTTAAAGTGGACTGTAAGCATCCAGTTCTTTTTCTGGAAGTAATGTTTTATGTTTTTCAAAGGTATTGTGCGCGCAGTAAAAACAGTTTGCTCACTAACTATCTTAGGACAAAGCTCTATACTCTTAGACTGTTAGGTGTAGACAATGCCATCTAAAGAATGTTGAACGTTTAACATGTGTTCTACAAATGCTGTTCTAAACAGGCTGTGGTTTGCATACAGTCATTTTCCATTTTGGTAGTTTATATTGTTTACTGTTTAGCGCAGTATAAAAAGTAAGAGTGAGTGGTGAGAATATAATAGAATATTCAAAGAAAATAGCATATTAAATGCTGAGGCCCTAATTTTTTAAATCTTAGGTTCTAATTCTAATTGTTTCAGTTTTTAATGATTGAATGTGTAAGGTAATTTTTAAAACTGAAGATGGAAATACAATATAAAATGAATTATTTCCCTATGTAGTGCTTAAGTTTAAATTGGAGGGTTTTTTGCAGTTTAATTTAACAGTGTCATTAAATCTATCTTCTCTACATCTTTATTCCTTATTGAATATTCTGAATTCTCACATGTTTAAACATTTCTGTTTTAGTATATTACTTCAAGTAACAACAACACACCCATCCAAGGATTTTACATTTATTATCGCCCAACGGATAGTGACAATGATAGTGATTACAAGCGAGATGTTGTAGAAGGTAAGATCTGTGCTCAAGTCCTTTGTTTTGTGCACAAGTCCTGGTTAAATGAGATGTAAATATTATCCTTGTATAATTATATTCTTATTAAGACTGTACAGTAAATAACCCATTGGATATATTAAATTTTTGTACTCCTACTTTTAGAGAGCAAGGAGTTAGAAAAGGCTGACACAGAAGATACCCTTTGCCTGAACTTGTCTAAGCCTGACCATGTAAAAACAGTTTATCAGATTTATCAACGATTTAATTTAGGAATTAATTGCTTTTTTTTTATACTCGGTGAATGCCGAGTTTCATAGACTTAACTTTCGTCTCTTATAAGATTTTCTATACCTTTTTTTATAATGCATTTCATTTGAAAGAATACAGTTCTATTAAATAGCATTTCTCTTTGCTCCTTCTTTTCCCAGGTACAAAACTATGGCACTTGATAAGCCACCTACAACCTGAAACATCATATGATATTAAAATGCAATGCTACAACGAAGGAGGAGAAAGTGACTATAGCAATGTGATGATGTGTGAAACCAAAGGTAAGAAACAACTGTGGGATCTTTGGTGCTCTCTGAGCTTGGTGGTTTTCTTGCAGACGTTTCATTACCAAACTAGGTGACGTCATCCATCATTGTTGCTTCTGATCATAAGTCTGCTTATTAATAAGGAAACTTGATCAGTCTTTAAAAGCGATGTTTATCAAAAGGGAAGAAACATTGTCTAACTAGCATATATTTTATTATGCCTTTCTAAATTGAAACAGTGCTCTTTAAACTGAAGGCCAGTAGAATAATATGGCAGTCTTTACCCTCCCTCTCATTTTTTTTTTCATTTTTCTACTATGATGGTTTGTGATTATTTATGGCACGCCAAAACAAATGCATCTAATTTTAATAGTGCTGATGGACTTAATAATTTTAAGGCATTTTCAGCTGTTGCTGAAGTTCTGCCTAAGGTCAGAATAATACTTGCATAGATTTACCATTTAATTTATTTTTTTTCATTCAACCTTTTTGCTTTAATTCCAATTAGTGAAACGGTCACCTGGAGCATCTGAATACCCAGTGAAAGACCTTAGTACACCACCTAATTTCCCTGACCGTGGAATTGGGAGCAATGCAGGGCAACCAAATGGTTCAGTCCGGAGTGGCAACATGTTGTATCTGATTGTCGCCTGTGTCCTTGGAGTGATGGTTTTCATTCTGATTGTCTTTATTGCCATGTGTTTATGGAAGAACCGTCAGCAAAACGCCTTGCAAAGTATGTTCCTTTTCATGCATAACAGCCCTATTTTATTCATAGGCCACAAATCATAGTTACAGTCATTAATCGTAAGTTACAAAACAATTGATAAATCATAAGAAACCAATAGGAGAAGATAGTAGGGAAGATGAGAAATGAGACAGTGCTGTGGGAATTAAGTTTTCAGCTTAATGGCACAGGGGGAAAAACCACCTTATGTCTGGTTGTTTTGGCATGCAGCACTCTATAGCAGCATCCTGAGGGGAGAAGTTGAAATAGATCATGTCCAGGATTTGAGGGGTCTGTAGGTATTTTCTCAGCCCTCTTCCTGCCCGAGCAGTACACAGATTCTCAATGGAAGGCAGGCTGGTTACGAGAGTTTTTTCTTCAAACTATCCGTTGAAGTCTGTACCTTCCACATCTTGTTACATCTCATCCCTGCTTTATCATTACTGTGGAAGAAAAGACAATTTCTAGAGGAGTTTATTTTTCTCAGCCTGCAAATCCTCTATTATGCAGGTTGTAACCCAAAGCTGTGCAATAGTGGTAAAAAATGAAACACTAACCTATGCTTAAGACTCAGGTTATTTGTTAACTATCTTGAGATCATCCAATATTTTATTTTATTTAACCAACTTTATTAGTGTTTTTACTAATTTATTATTTTATTTTGATCTTTACTACTGTTTAATATTCCTGGCCCTGGCTATGATAAATTACGATTGATTGAGTCACAATGACCTTGGCTGCTACTTTGCAATCCATAAATATTGCCATGTATTTTTATCACGATCGCCACTTAAACCTGAATCTAAGTAAATACAACAAATTTGTAAATATGCAATGAGATTTAATGCTTACTCTGACCCCATGCCTTCCTGATTTGGCTAATGGAGATTAAGTCTTGCAGAGATTCATTTTTTATTTTTAAGCGAAGCCAACTATGCTATTTGGTTTAAATTATATTTTGGAAGACTCTTCCTATTGTAAGATTTGCTGTAGACTAAAATTGTGAATTGACACGGTATATAAATGCAGGGAAAAATAGGTCGAGATCTTTGTCTATATGCAGTACATCGAAGTTTTATTGCAATTTCTAAAGGATCTTTTCTTCCTTGTTTCTACAGAGTATGATCCTCCTGGCTATCTCTACCAAGGTACAGATATCAATGGACAGATGGTTCAGTATGCAACGCTGCCAGGCACAAACCGCATTAATGGTGGTGTCCATGGAAACTTTATCGGTAACGGAAAACACAATAATGGATGCCTCTACCTCCATCATAAGGTTGCAAATGGAATGAATGGGATCATGAATGGTGCTATCAATGGAGGAACTGGGGTTTATCCAGGACATTCTAACTCCCTCTCCAGAACCCCCACCGAATATGAACACGCTCATCACATAGGAAATGTAAGTAAGCTCCATGCTTTATCGGTCAAGCTCTTGAGGCTTTGGTTGTTATGAACATTAGAAATGAAAGTGAAAGCCTTCACCCTCCTTGAAAGAGAGCTGTTGCAAATGTCATATCATTTTCATCTTGTATTTGAAGATTACATTATTGGACACCTATTAAAGTATGCTGAAGTCACTAAAATTAAGGACTTCATCATGAGAGCAATAACTATGCACTTAATGACACTTTAAAAACCATCTTTGTTAATGTAATATTTAGAAACTTGAACACCTTCACTAATAGGCCACATGTTCCTTCCATACACTCATTTTTGTATACACCCTAAGTTACTGAATTTGTAGCAGTCAGTATTTCTAATGGAAACATGTTGCTGAATGGAAACAAAGAAAGGTTTTGTAATTCCTGTGGTTACTGAGAAGTTCTGTTACCGGGCAAAGATGCATAGTTTTGTTTAAACTTTCAGTTTCTAGAAATCAAAAAAATCAATACGTTAAGAATAAGGGTTTTGTATATAAATTTGTGAAGTTGATTCAATCAAATTCAGGTTCAGTCTTAAGAACTAATGTTTCAGATGGACTAGGTTTTAAAGGTTTTAAACCATAAAAATGCAACAAAATATTTTTATACTCGCGTGATGCTATTTTGTCAAATGGTGAATATTCATAGGCAAATATAATGCGAAATTAGAGATAACAAGCCCATAGTTAGAGGTAACTTGTATTAAGTTTCCATGTTTGTTTTTGAGTTGTATCCTGCAGTGTCTTTCTGCCAAAAGAGTAGACATAACTAGCAGATCAAACCTCTCCTTTCCAATATAAAGGGATCTCCCCCTCCCCCCAGCAGATTTAATGAGGACAGAGAGGAAGGAAAAAGTTATTTTAATCATGGGAACAGAAATCAGCTTGAATAATGTTGGATATAGCTTTTTGTATTCTTGAAAACTATATTCATATAATCCTGATAAATTAACTGCCCATGTCCATACCTTAGCTTTTATTTCATAATAGTAAGGACATTTGCCTTTGGAGAAACCAGTTGTAGTCCCATTTTAGGCATGAAAGCTGGTTGGGAGACTTTGCGCCAGTCACTCTGTCTCAGCCCACAACATCTGGCTCAGACAACAGTTCCTGTCACAGCCAATGGATCAACACTGAGTTGATCTGGGTGGAAAAAACAGATCCTGCACTTGCAGGAACAATGCTAAAAAAAACAAAGGTGGGGGGAGCGCCCTTTGTATATCCATCCAAACTCTTATGTTAAGTTGAGATTTTGATAATGTCAGATTAGGGGATTCCGAACAGACAAGAGAATCACTTTTTTTTTTTCATGCGCATAAGATTTGACGTGTGCCAAGTCATTTTGTGACTAAAGTGTACTTCAGATCTAATTTTAAGTAGGTGCCCTTAATTGCATTTCAGTGTGCCAAGAACTGGGGCTCATAAACCAAAGAATTCCTCTCTTTTTTTGTGTGTGTTCTTGCTCAGCCACACCATAATATCTGCTTCCTTTTTAAGTACTTCCTTTTTAAGAATGAACTATTCTGTTCACGTCTGTTTTGAAAAACACAGTATTTTAGGCTGTAATTTTGTTATGCAGCCTTCTTTAAATAGCGCTCTCCTTACTCGTGCTGAACCGAAGACAGTTCGGATAGAGTTTTACGGTTGGAAGAGTAAAGAATGCAGGTTGATAATTGTTCTTGCTGCTTAAGTAGCAACAACTCGAGGAGGAGCCTCTGGGTTAAAGGTCCTACACAAAACTGTTTAAATGTTTTATGGGAAACCAGGAATGTGTTCAGAAATTAAGTAACATCATCTGCTTCGAGTGGGAGGGTGAGAGGGCAATTGTTTGCTCTGGTAATTGAACATAAACACTTCATTTCATGGAATAACAGATTGCTAGAAGTACAAGAATTGCTGTTCAGATAACCTTTTAAGTCTCTCGCAGTCTTCACGTTCCCTTGTTGTGAGCTTCTTAGATCCTTAAGACACATTTAAAGGCTAATCCAAACGTTGATTTTAGGAATATTTAAATGTAAGCACATAGGGGAGGGTGGGCGCAGCCGCTATGAAATTAAATTAGAGCCTAGGCGGCTGGGAGGGTAAACTGAGAACACAAACTTAAAACAGGTGTTAAAGATTCTCCTTTTAGATGCTCCCCCAAAGCCTAATTCTCACATTTAAATTTACCTCCAAGTAATATTATTTCACTCAAGTAGGAAATTCTACATTCATCATTCAGTATGCAATTATTTCAGAGATTCCAGTGCTTATATTGGTCAATATCCTTGAGAGTTTTAAAACCATTTGCGGTAGCTATTCATCACCTACTGAGTTTTAGTCAGTTGATATCTTGCTTTTCTTTCGAGAAGTGTCCCTAATGCTCTGAGTAAAAAGGAAGAATCTACACTAAAACATTGGTTTTGCTCTTTGTGCTAAAAAAACCCCACAAACCCTTCCCAAACATTGAACTAATTTATGGAATTGAAAATAGTTGTGCATAGATGGCAACATTTTCAAATAAGGTGTTGCAGCTTTTCACAGAATTAATTCCCAAGATTCATAGATGAGAAAAAGTTATCCTGTTTCTCCCCCCTCCCCCTCCCAATAGTTTAATTATTTTATCCTATATGCATGCAACAACCTGGGAACAGTTGTCTTGAATTTTGTCTTCCACTAAGGGATCTGAGCATTTAAAATGTAGATTCATACTACTACTTGTGTTGCCATATCTGCAAGTATTTCTCAGATCTCCCATATACATAGTATTTAGCAATGAATTACGTGTTATTAATGCTGGTTTTTTTTTATTATTTGCAAAGATTGTACAGCCAAAACCAAGAGCTCAGAAATCCCCTTGCCTGTCTTCTCCATCTCTTTTGGCTGACAAATTAATGCATCTGTAAAAATAGCAGCAAATTTCAAACCCAGTTTAATCAGGCAAGCTGATCTAATTGGAATAATTGGAAGAAACTGGGACATTGATTATATTTCATCAGCCACACAAGCAACATCCTGTCTCCACCAACAGACAGTAGTTTCCAGTAAAGAAAAATTGCCTTCATATCTGTCATCAGTAGTATTTTCACTTCTTTCTTCAAATTAAACTTGGGCGTTTCAAACTGAAAATAAGGCCAAGAAAATGATGATTTACATGTCTAAGCCGTGACATTTTGCTTTAGCACAGTCATGGGCAACTTTATGACCATGTGGGCTCAGGAATTCAGGGAGTTGTAGTCCACAGGTCGTAAAGTTACCATAATTGCTCCTCCTATGAATGTCATGGGATATATACTGTGCCTGCTTGTTTAATTTTCACTTATAGACTCATTTGTGATTCCTTATTTTAATTTTCAAATGTTTCCATTCCTCCATCATCCAGGGTGGTGAAGTATATACATCAGTCCCTCAGACAGATCCTTCAGAGTACGCCAATTGCAGGAACTGCTGGAATAATAACAGGTAATCAAACTAAAGAGATCAAAAAGATCTTTGGATCTCTGAATTTGAGCCAGCACAGATTAGCGATACCAACTATGTGTCTAGCAAGTGCATCTTGATATTTGCATTATTAGTATTCCAGATTTACATATAGAAAATACTATATGGTTTCTAGAAACTGGTTTCCTGAAGACCTTCCTGCCTCAAAGAATTTAAATTCCTTCAGCCTTAAGCACAGAGCTAGTTTTAATCAATTATATTTAATGAGGGCAGTTTTGTGCTATATAGATATTTATCAACTGCAGAATTTGCTTGAACTATTTTATTTCTTCAATTTTGATGCCAGCTGACTCCAAATCTGGGCTGAAGTACAAGATCCAACCAAATATCTGTTTTGTAAATTTCTTCATGAAATTAGCCATTTCTTAATATAGGAAGCAACGCAATCTGGCACATTCATTGAAATGGAAACGGCCTGATAGAAGCAGGCAGTTTTTGCTCTGAGAATGGAAGAGTCTTGATCTAATTTAGATGCCCTGAATGGCAAGGAAGCATAAAAATCAAATTCAGCCTCACGGCTTGCTTTTGAGCGAGTGGTTAGGCTGGATATAATATTATCCACTGCAATTGTCCCATCTTCACTCTTTTCTGAAAGCTGCCAGCTCCTTTTGCTCTCCTTCAGCAACAAGATTATAAAGCGAGAGCCTGAGCAGAGAAGCTAAAGGCTTCAGCTTTTCCACCCCCACTGGAAATTTTCTGTTGATGGGCCAGAAGTTGCTTCATAGAAAGCTTGCCCTGTATGAAGAAATCTTACTCCGTTTAGGGAGGATGACCCTATAATGCTTAGGTCCTGCCCATTTCTCCAATTTCCCATTAGCAGGTTTTAACCACAATGGCCAGTCTTGAAGTTATGAACTGTCTCAGGAACCATAAAGAATTCCCAGAAGGAGTGCTTCGGTCTCCTGTAGTGCACGGCTGTCCCTTGCAGGCCCTTAAACCAAATAAACTCAATATTTGTGGTTCAACACCACTATTTTACTAGCCATCCTGTTCAAAATAAACGTGGAATAATAGTTCCGCTTTGTAGATTATAAAATGTGTGCCTTGTGTTGGCTGTATATTTTAAGCTTAGTGGCTCATGCAGTAAGGGAAAAAACTTTATGCAAATACTTTAACGCTTGTTTATAGCAGAGCTGAGCCATTTTTTTCTCTTCCATGAGAAACACACAAAAATTAACTTTTTATATACGAGCCTCTCTTTTGCTTCAGTTTAAGTAAGCACATAACCTAAAATGGATTGATGGACTATAAAATGAAATAGCAGCTTTCCGTCAGTAGTTGTTTCTTTTTTTTTCTTACTGTTTCACGAGGCACCCTGGTTTTTCTGCATTGAACACTCATATAATAACAATCTTGGGATTGTGCAGTCTGTGCAATCTTGTTGCCTGCGTTATAAATTATACATTTATTTAGATGTTGTTTACTGCAGTCCCACAGCACCTAGCATGCCAGGCACGTACAGGGAGTTGCATTGTCACTTTTCCAACAAAATCAAACTGAAAGTCAAGGATTTTACATGGTGCAAAATGTAAGGTGTTGGATTATGGTTCAGGTTCAATTTAACTCTTAGCTGTAGAGCTCACTGGGTGGAAAAAAATAAAAATGAGTGAGATCTCTGTGTGTATCTATGTACAGTTAACATAAAGATGGAAAACTAAGAGAACTTTTGGTATAATGGTTAAGGAATTCTGGGAGTTGATGTCCACAAGTCTTAAAGTTGCCAAGGTTCGACACTCCTGCTTTAGAAGAAAACACATGGCGAATGTAGTAAACAATTGTAACAAATAGGAATAGTTTGAATTGTGCTGCATTTTTGGCCCATGTGGACATCATCTTTGCATAATGAATTAGTATACCCTACTCCTCACTTTATATTCTCCCTGAGTTTCCGTCTCTTTTATCTAGTCTGTTGGTCTTTCTCACCTGCTAACAATGGTAGCAAGCATCTTGAATAAATCAGAATTCACCCACTTTTTAAAGACAAATGGGAAGGTGTTGTTAAGCGGCTTATTTGAAAGCCTTGAAATAATCTGTGAGCTGCTGTCTAGCATTTTTATAACCAACGAATCTGTCGGAAGAATATGACTTCATATTTTGTGTAAAGATAAATACAAAATCCAGAGTGATCATTCCAGATTATTTTGTTAGATCCAGCATTTACTTATATAATCATTTAAGATACTTATTCTTTCTGGACTTCGTGCTTTATGCAACAGTTCCGACATCTTCCCTAAATAGATGTAGCTGTGATGTGGTTTTTCCCTAAATTTATGTTTAATCACCAATAATAAGGTAAAGTGCTTGTTAGCATTTGCTGTGAATGTTGAGAAAACAACTTGATAACTGCCTTCACTTCTTTGGAAGTGATGATCCAGCTGCAAATGTTTAAAGTACTGGCAGCGTCCCAAAACTTTGGATTAGAGCTAGCATGCCTACAAAGGATTTTGGTTGTTAAGTTGCCTTTTTTGTTGTTTTCTTTTGTTCAAAAGCTGGGTAGCTTCAGCTATAAGAAACTGACTTCCTTCTCTGCTTGACTAGCCGTTCACAATCCGGAACAAGAGAGAATTATCAAAGTATCTTTCTTGGGAAGAATCAAAAAGCATTTTCTCACTTTCTAGGATTACAATGGAGAAGAATGTCATCATGAATGAAATCATTCTGTCAACAGCAGATTTTCCAATTTGGAGAGCAAACTGGCAAATATAGCAAACAATCAAATCCCTTGTTATATTGCCCGAATTACCCCAGTAAAAATTATCAAGCTCTTGAAAAGGAGTATAAAATAGTACTTGTTATTGGACACACAAATTCATTGTGTGTCCAATCACACTTGGCCAATAAAGAATATTCTATTATGTATATTAATAATTGTAATAACAAGCATTTTGTACATGCTTGTGCTACTAAACCAAGTTTAAGATTTTAATGTTAGTCATTAACGTCCTAAAAAACATCTAACCCAGATAACTGAAATAAGATAAAGCTTTTGCTAGCCTTACATATTTTAGTTTTGGATTGAACGCATTATTAATTTCGACATTTGGTAACTTATGCATGTTGTATATTTCCTGGTGATGAGTGCACAGCAGGCATTATAGAACTAGTTTGAAGAAGTAAAGATTATATTGATCGGTGAAACACGATGTGCATTCTGATCTATGTTCTTTTGTCTTGGCCTGAATATTTGTAGGTGTTTCACTAAAACCAGTGGCAATTTTGGCAACAGTTCTGTACCTGTGATGCCCATGATGGCACCTTACCAGCAAGACAGTCTAGAAATGAAACCATTAAATCACATGATTGTGGCCATGTGCTTGGCATCCACAGTCCCTGGATGCAGCATTGAGACTGAGGAAAATGACAAGGAGAAGGCAGAGTCGCCATCCCATCAGGACTCTTGTGGCCAAGAAAATGTGAGCCCACTCAATACAAATTGTACATCAGGTATGTCAGAAAAATGGGGAAATGTGCTTCTTTCTTAATATCTTACGGAGATTCTCAGTCATCTGGGTCACGGTTGTCCCAAAGGTGCTTTTTTCAAAAGGCAATTGGACTTCCTTTGTTTTTCCTTGAAGATGTTTCGCTTCTCATCCAAGAAGCTTCTTCAGTTCTTATCTTTTAGATCATTTGTATTTTTTTTCTCTCTCCTATTCAATCGTGTCTGATTCATGGACACTGCCTGGCCAAGTTCCCAGCAGTTTTCTTGGCAAGTTTTTCAGAAATGGTTTGCCATTGCCTCCTTTTTAGGACTGAGAGAAAGTGACTGGCCCACAGTCACCCAGCTGGCTTTGTGCCTTTGGTGAGACTAGAACTCATGGTCTCCCAATTTTTAGTTTGATGCCTTAACCACTGCCCCAAACTGGTACAGTAATTGGCATTTTTTTAAAAATATTTTAATTCATCCACAAAGAAATCAGAATTAGTGTAATGGCAAATAAATACATTTTGCAGTTCTGTCTTGGCATACCTAACGCTCAGTTACTTTTCAGAGTGCTTTGCAAAATAAGGAGCTTTTACAAAAGGAATTTCCTCTGCCTTTCTCCTTTGATTAGGCTGTGAGGATTGATTGATTGATTCTAATCAAGGACCTGATATTTTTCTTTTAAAAAAATAACTTCTAAGAATATCTTTAGCTTGTACTTCTGCATTTCAACAGCTATAATTAATTGGATTGGATCCTTATCCAGATGCTACACAAAATGGCATTAATGTGAGGCGAAATAGCGATATTCAGCCAGTTGGGACTTGCATAAATCTTTTGAATAGTTGAGGTTGCTCAGGTAGCTGACAAACAGATGCTGATCGTGGTTTTCCCCCTTTGCAGAACACAGTGCACATTTGGAGACATCTGATGCCACCTTGAACTGGAGCCCCCTTTTTCATCGGCCGATTTCGAAACACTGTCATGAAAAGACCGAAGTGATTTTAAACGGGGGCGTTACCTTGGACAGTTTGGGGGGACATCAACAGCTCCAAATACGAGAGACTTAAAGAATGGCCTTCCTTAATACCCCAGTAAAGCCAGTAACTGCTCAGCAGTTAGGAAGGGATGGACAACAAAAATATTAATTATTAGAATCACTATTTATTTTTCATTTTGAGATGCAGTGTCCTATGAATGTATGTTTTAAAACACCCTTTTGCTGTTGTGTATTATTTATCCCCCGAGAAATCCATCTCCCACACCTCCCTGAATGAAATCATTGTGACGATCGATGATACTATAGATCAGTGTTTCTCAACCTTGGCACTTTGACAAACTGGCCTGGGAATTCTGGGAGTTGAAGGTCTACGTATCTTCATCGTGCCAAGGTTGAGAAGCACTGTTATAGATGATGTCCTCCTTGGACAGGGACCATTGGAAAATTACTGTTGCGGTTTGATGTAAAGGTTTAGCAAATATACACAAGAGTGAACCTCAGGCCCAGGTTGGACTGCAGCTTATGATTATATAGCTAAGTGGTATGAATCAGATACAAGAATTCCAGCCTGTCTCAAAAATTACAAGCTATTAGTGGAATCATGATAACTTTATGAAGGCATGTTGATCTGGACTTGCTGATTTATTTGATGCTGAACGATTCTCAGTTGTTCTAGCAAAGTCTTGCTGATTGGCAGTTAGGCTTATGAAAGTGAATGTATGAAAAGTATACAGTTCTTCTTAGGCTGGTTTGTTGATAGCGAGAGGAACAAGGCAGGCCTTGCGATATTGTCACAACAACAACAAAAATGGCAGCATTTATAGATACCTGCTCAACAGTAAGGGAACACTTGAATGTGGCTATTCTGTAGCATTGTCCTTTGTTTTTATTCTAAATGTTTTAAAATTTATCTGTTGGTGTTCTCTCGGTGTGTCTCACATACAATACTGTTCACTTGTTACGTATTGTGTTACTTTTTTCTCAACACCTAGTACTGTGTCGTGCAAAGCATAAGCTAGGGGAAGAAGAGGTAAAGAAGAACTTAGCATATAAGAAAATTGGCAGAAATGTGCTCGATTGAAAATATCCTCTCTTTTCTTTCTCTTTTTAAAGAAAGCAAAGAGTTTCTCTTGCTTTAAGGTTGCTTAATTAGCCTAACCGATTGCAAGTCAGAGGGAGGGTTTTGGAATTTCCATCTGTAGTAGTCAGACATTACATTTCATGGCATTTTTAAAATAAATGCTTAAGAGTAAATTAACTTCTCTACATGCTGCTCTTCACCAGAACTTCATCCCAACTTTTACACAACTTGGAAAGTTGGGATGCAAGATCAGAAATATTAACCCAGTTTCCTTTGGTCATACAAAATTGCTGCTTTACCCAAAGGCATCCAGTGTTATTAAACGATAAGAGTCCATTTGTAAAAAAAAACCGATGTGTGTAACCAGAAAATAGCTGCGTAATTCCTCTTCCCCTTTCAATTTTAACCAGTATGTTTACAATGTGAAATATCTAATAATCAGAGACACCGGGTTCACTTGGCCCAAGCAATAGGGATTGGTTTTATAATTGGAGCAAGGATTGAAAAATAAACCCAGAGGAGCAGGGCTGTTACCAAGAGTGATAATGCCATAATAAAATCAAAAATCTGTTCTAGAAGACAAAAAGTGGTGCCCAGCGGTACCATTGGCCACACTGAATAATGTGTGTGTGTGTGTGTGTGTTTGTGTATGTGTGATTAAAAATGGGCTCTATATTTTTTATAACTATTGCAGCAGATATCAAGTGCCGTGTGTATATATAGCGTGTGATTATTTTATATGATGTATATTATATAATTTTATAAATTGGACTCCCTTATGAGGATTTGCCGTGTGGGTATGGGTTGCTATGCAAGATAGGGTTTTGATGAAAAAAGCTCTTTGCTTTACATTGAAACTTCCAGAGACGGATTGTGTGGTATTTGTTCCTACAATTAATTTGGAAAGGTTTTAGAAATTACTTTTCGGTGTTCTATGAAATGAGATCACAAACTTGTATGCCACATGAGGGTGGGACCAGCATCCCTGCTGGTTGAGATCAAAGGAGAAGTCCTTTTGGCCAGCCAGATTGTCAAAACCCTTTTTGGCAGCAAGTTGCTTCTATCAGTTCCATCTTTACACATCCCGTTTCATCCAGAAAAGCCCAGATCAGTAACGTAAGAGATGATATTATTATTTGACGGTGAAGAAGTGTCAGCCTCTTCCTGAACAGAATCTCATCGAGTTATTTTTCTTATATTGTGACACTGTTTTAAGTGTTTTTCCTTATTGTATTTTATTTATGAAAGTTATATATTGTCTTTATATTTTAGGGGAATTGTGTGTTCCTTCCAATCATAGATGCATATAAATGTTAGAAAGCATATACAGGTGATCAGTTCCTGAAATCTAAATGCTCATTCCCCTATTTAGATTCGGATTGGTCAGGTGATCTCATTTGGCAGTGTTTTCAGTTGTAATGGCTTTTCAAAATCACTAAACCCTTCTGTGAGAATTGGGACATCTTGTTTAAGCTATTTTGAATAGCTCTTTTTCCTTCTTCCGTCCTTCAGGTTTGGACACTGTGACCCCAGTACAAATCTTGTTCAGTTGTTAAATTCTCTAGCATCTTCATCTGTATTAGATATCCTTTGAATTGTGGCATGGTGTTAGCCCATTTGCAGAATTCACTATTGAAATAAATGGCAGCAGAATTTAAACGCTGTATCTCACAGAGAATTTCTCATTTATCCTCACAAAAAATGATGCAAATATGCAACTCTATAAGAAATGTTTATTGCAGAGCTTTTGCCCAGAATTTATTCAACACACATTTTGTTCACCTTTGAGTTTGACTAAGAATGAGATGAATTGACAGAGCGATTTCTAATTATGTGATCAACATCCGTGTTATCCTGATAAAATAAAGCTACTGCTTTGAAGTAGTTGGTTCAACTCTATTCATTGCCTGTTGTAATGCCTATACACAATAGCTATCGTGAATTTGTCCTGTTAAAATCTGTGTAACCAACTCATGTAAAAGGTGGTTTTGGTGCAATAAGGTTTTAATTGGAGCTGTTTTCCTGAAGGTGTGCGATCTAGCTACACAGATTCAAAAATATGTTATACTCACAGCATTCTCCTCCAGTCTTTGAAAAGTCACTTCACTAAATAAAGTATCACTGTTTAAGCAAAAAGTGTTATTTCAGTTTACTTTGATTTCGCAATTTAATTTAAATTTAAAGATGCATGTATTTTTTGTCATATAAAAATGTTATATTTTCTTTTAAAAGTTGTAATATTCTTTTTTTTAAAAAAAAACTGTACAAATGTTTAAATATTGTAGGTTTGGGCAGAATTTTCTTTGTGTTTATAATATTAAAGAGAATAACACTGGTCCTGTCTAGTGGTCTGATATGAGAATTATTACTACTGTTGTTTCTTGTTGCAGTCTTATTTAAAATGACGGTATCCTTATGCAATGCACGGAAAGCTCACACCAGTTTCATTTTTTTTTAAACAAAATCTTGTTAATTAATGTTTCAAATCATGCATCCCCAGTTTTCCTTTGACCTTTCTTCACTATTGTCTAACGCAGGGCTCTCCAAGCATGGCAACTTTAAGACTGGTGGTCTTCAACTCCCAGAATCCCCCAGCCTCCATGGCTGGCTGAGGAATTCTGAGAGTTTGAGTCCACAAGTTGCCAAGTTTGCAGACCCCTGGTCTAATGAATCCTCTGAGAAATAAAATAGCTAAAGAAAAGGAGGAAAGTCCAATGACAGTCCAAATTCATTGTCCAAACGAATCGAGATATCCTACGATCATCCTTAATGAGGAAAATGTAATTACTGTATCGATTTTATCTTAATTCTCATTGATTTGGGAGAAGGCACAGTAAAATCCTGTAAATGCCCTCCCCTTCAAAACTTTACCTTGACTTTCTCCCCCTCCCCCTCAATTGCCTCTTCTTTTCTCCACCCTCTTCTAGCTTAACTAGTTTCTTTATTGGCTTGTGGATTATTTACAGCTCTGAGATGATTCTTGTAACTTTTACAAGCAGGGCTGAGGCATTCCCAGCTGCATGCCAGTGGTGAACTGAATTATACCCCATGGAAACATCCCCCTTCCACATTGAAATGGAAGGAAATTGTAGCACATTTTGGGACAAAACAGCTATTGTCCAACTCCAGGGACTACAGATTTATATATATATACATATATACACATATACATATATACAT
>JANHFL010009572.1:575931-587211 GCA_032468155.1 Oxyrhabdium leporinum | reverse complement strand
ATTGGCGAGCTGCTGTGCACTGATAGATGTGTGAAAAAAATATCTATACGACAATGTATGACAATAATTTGACCTCCAATAAAATATAGATAATTTAACTCTTAAGTATCTATTTTTTTGTAACAATTAAAACTTCTAATCCAAATATTAAATCTGCAAAATAGTCTGGTCAGCAGTAAATTCATTTGTTAATAAGAAAATAATTAAAAGAGGGGAGGGTTGCTAATTCACCCTTTTTTCAGGATAAGTGATCTCTCATCTAAATATTAGTTGATATTTCTATTAAGAAATGCCAAGCAATTTCCTATATGGAATCTCTTCACTGTAATTTTTTTTCAGCACCAAATAATTCCTTTCTAAAGTCAGTAGGGTAGCCATGAATATACATTTACTTGAGTTACATACAGCTCATCAAAGTTTCATTTAAAGTTTAAACCTCTCAGGCCATAAAATGGTAATCATTTTAGGAGAAAAAAAATCCTATTCATGGAAGCTTCTACCATATGTGAAGACAACAAAGAATACTTTAATAAGCATAACATGCTGCCTGTAAAGGGATTCCAGCTCCCTAGTGGCTGTCTGTGACTTTTCCTTGCTTAAAATCCTTCCTTTTTCACAAATTTAAAAATGATATTATGTCAAATAAAAAGACTCCGGGATGACTTCTGCAACACTTGGTCATTTTCCATTCTTTGCATTCATCCCATACAACTAAACTATTAAATATACTTAAAAGGAACACGGAATCTACATATACATACCAAAACCCAAGAGCCCTTACTTGTTAACAATTGCTCAATTCAAAGCCTTTACATCTTCTGGGCGATGTGGGATAAAAACAAAAACAAAAATGATAAGGGGAAAGTTCAATATGCTTTGCTCATGAAAACAAAAGTTTGGGATTAATTAAGAGAGGTTTCTAAACCTTTCATATTCATAATTGTCCTTTCCTTCGAGGGATTCAGCCTGCATAGTTCAACACTATCGGCCTTTGCCACAAGTTTTAGAAAAAAATATCTTAGAAAGTACATGAAAAACTCCGTTCTTAGCCTGCTCCTTCAAAGATATAGCCTAAACGACAACTCCCACAGTCTCCGGTATGAGGAACCAGTGTAGTATAGTGATTAAAATGAACAAGAAGACCCATTTCCTTCTCTGTCTTTGAGCACGGAAGCTCACCAAATGACTTTGGGCTGGTCACAATCTATCTCGGAGAATTACTCTTGAGTGGAAAGACAAGAGAGGTCCTTGGTGCCCCCTAACTTGGTTGTTTTCTTGCAGACGTTTCATTACATTACCCAAAGTAGGTAACATTATCAGTGTAGTGATGCTACCTAGCTTGGGTAATGAAATGTTTGCAAGAAAGCAACCAAAGGCAGAGAGCACCAAGGATCCCTCTTGTTTTTCCATTCCAACAATAATTCCCTGAGTTAGATTGTGACCAGCCTTTCAGCCCTGAGCTACCAATATTTCAACCCCGAGTTACCAATATTCTCCTTTATTGGAAAAATAAGAGCACACAGCACTGCACTTTGACCTGAAAAGAGGCACTGATGGTGGGAAAGAATTCTAATGAATAGTTCTGTGAATAGTTGGCAGGGATGTCTTCAGACTGGCTTGGCTTCTTGTTCTCCCAAAAGAAGGTCCAAAGGGAAGTTTGGTAAATTTGCCCCACTGTAGTGAGGAGAATGCTGCCATCTGTAGAATGCCAAATGCATCGCTAGAGAGATAAGGCCTGCTGATGCTTGTGGGATATTGAACTGTGTCATATGTAAAAAAAGGACCTCTTTTCTTCTTTTACAGAGGTTACAGATAACATGTGGCAGTGGCTGCCAGAATGGTGCAACTGGAGAGAACTGGAAGGGGCTCCATTGATCTTAGTAGGCTAGAGTAAGTAAGGCATGCTTGTGTGCAAAAGACTGAGAAATCATGTGAAACTGTAGTCACTCTCAAGAGAGAAATGGATCTCCTCTGCCAACTCCAAAGCTATTTTCTCCTACTGTACCACTAGCTGATGCGTGATGGCAATAGAGGAGATAGAAAGGAAGGTCAGCTTCCTTGCCTGCTACATTATGGGGTTTAGATGAGTGAGTCAGGTCAGGGATCTTCAAAGAAAGTTCCAGAAACAGAAGAAATGGATGGAGAAAGAAGTTGGGAATTTAAGATTTATTTATTTTGATCATCCTCAAATTGCGTTCTTCAAAGAATTTTGTTAGGACCCCTCAGAATCCTCACTCTTGCAGTATATTTTATAGTGGAAAGAGTGACTGCAGTTTGATCTGCCTGCTAAGTTATGCTGCTGTGCAAATGCTATTAACTTCAGTAGAGCACAGGGCTCACACATCAGTTAAAGTAAAATGGGTTTGTATTTTATGCTGAAGCACTCATTAGGTATTTTATGCTGAAGCACTGCATCTTTAGGGTCTAATCCTGTTGACTTAAAAGACTGGAACATATTTTATATATTCCTGGGTCATCTTTCACTATATTATTTATTTCAATGGAAAGAATAAACGCAGCAGCTAATATATTGGGATGAATGGATAACATCGCAGCAGCATCTGTATGATGCTATATGAAATTACTCCTTTGGGTTTAATTGGATGGTTTACCTGAATTTTCTGTGAACTTTTTGTGAAGAGTGACAGAAAATCTTCAGTATTTTTTGATACCATTAATTATGGGATTGTAGAACCACTCTGTGAACCAGGAATTAAAGCTTTGATTCACAGGGTATCGTTCCTATATGCAGCTCTTGATTTAGAAGCTTGGTGGGTAACAATATTCTAGGATCCAATCTGGGTCATTCACCAGGACCAGAGATTTAGGCTTTCAAACTTTTGGAAGTTTGTTCTGGAGCCCATCCTCAGGGAACTTCTCTCATGCCACATCGCAGTCCAGCATGAGTCCAAAAACTCAGGAGACCAAACTTCTGGTCCTGGTGACCAACCCAAATTGGATCCTGCAACATTATTGTGTTACATGTATATTTGCCTTCATTTGGTAACCATATTATGGGGTGATCATACATAAATTGGGGAAAATTATATAACCTCTTTGACTTATGTCTAGTTATATGGATATGCTATCTGAGAACAATAAAACTGAAAGTGAAATTTGGAGTGGCAACATATATAGTTGTTTGCTGTTGATTAGAGAGGACACACATTCTAGATAGAGATTCATTTTTTTTTCAAAAGGAGCAGGCCTGTTGTGTGTGACAGAGATGATCTCCATCAATATCAATGAAGAAATAAGTGACTTTGGTGACAAAGTCACTCTTTTTTTCTCCAGATTCATCTGGTTTGCCTCCTACACTCAGTTCTGGGGAGGCAGAGATTGACTACAGTCAAAGCTTTTTGAAATATGCAATTGTAAATTTTAAAATTTTTAGTTTTCAGTACTTGTACTTGTCATTTTTTAAATAATGTAGAAAACTATAATTACGCATGCAACTACGCATCTCTAAAGTGATTATTATTTATGCTGAAGTGTTTAGAAGACACAGATGTAACTTGAGAGATGTGTTTTTATATGCACTTATAATATTTTATTACACACATGAATTAGACATATGTGGCAATATGTCAAGAATGGAATCTGAATGTATGTGATAAGTTTGCAAATTATAAATATTACACAAAGCTGGAGATAGAATGATGTTACAGTAGAACAGCTATCCCCCTCTTTTCTTGTTTATTAATTCATTAATTAAGGAGGTGTCTGTTTCCCACTATGGCATTTATGTTGGCTGAGAACATAAATTATGTTCCTGTATATATACAGATTTATATATCCCAGGACTAAATATAGTTACATTTTGTAAAGATCAATGGCAATAAACTAGAGATCAGTTGAATTCTTGCCATTTAGCTAAATGCTGTAGAGTCTGCCTTGCTTATCATTACGAGTTCTGCATTACATTTAGAAATCTACTACAAAGTCTCATAGAAAATGTGGTTGTCAGACTAGTTAATAATTCTTAGAACACACATATTGACAAGCCTTGATAGTCTCTTTCCCATATTCCCATGTTATTTTTAATGTTATGTAATGTTTAATGTTTTTAATTGTTTTAAAATGTTTTTAGGATTTTAATTGTAATACATGTTTCTGAATTGTGAACCACCCAGAGTTGTTTGCTGAGATGGGCAGCTGTACAAAATCAAATCAATACATAAACAAACAAACAAATAAATACATATTTGTCTAGTGGTTGCTTCCTTATCTGCAGACAATTTTCTTAATCTATTGAAGGCATTAGAGAATGACCACTGATAGGTGTTTTAAGAGTAGGTAATGGCGATATTGTACGCTTCCTGAACAACTAGGTTACTAATTTACAATCCATTCTAAAAAAGCTATCATTAGAACACCAGGTCACGATAAAGGCAGTGATCTATAAATATCGAGCCTTTGTCATATTCCATCTTCTCCCACAGGATCATGCTCTCTCCCTGTTTAAAGGAGGTTTACATATTCCTTATAATAAATCTATGATAAATTAGTCCCTTCTTTCCAGACTCCTCTAAGTGCAATGCACTGAAAATATAGTAATGATATAATTAATTGCAGTCATCATCTTGTTAAATTTCCTGTGGAAAAATTACACCCATTTCGATTAACGTGAAATATAAGTGTCAAATCGGTAATAAAAACCTGATCAATAAAACAATAATAATTGTGTTGTTAAAAATGGCCCCAGAAAGGTATTCACAGCAACATATTTTAGAGGTGAGAAACCCTTTTAAAATAAACGGGTTTCATCTTTACACTATGTCATCTAAATCATTACAATGTTTGTGTATACAATTATCATCAGGCGATAAATTGCAGCTATTGAATGGATTAAGTCTGAACTTGTTGACCTCATAAATCTGAGTTTGTCACCGCTTTAGAAAATTCTTATGTAGCAATCAGCTGATTATATGGCAGGAGCAGATAGATGCCTGTTAACTGGAAAACATGAAATGGACAGGGTAATTCAAAGTTCATGGGTAAAGTTTATAAGATTTGTCTGACAAACTTCAAAGTTAGCATTTTAGGTGCATTTTCCCCATTGCCAGAATGACCTCTTTGCTTTTCTTTTTTGTTTAAGACTAAAATGTATGACATTATCATTCAGTTACTCTTTCTATATATACATTTAGAGGGACTCCTAAATATGCTAGGGAAAGAATTTAGAACTGTATCTAGTTTCATATTTTTAAAGGACATATAATTTTCACAATTCTTTTAAAGGGAACCAATAGAAAAAATGTATAAAGCTTATGAACATTCTTGAAAAAAAAAATTGTTTGTTCAAAATAACAATATATTTAATAACTGCCACATTTTGAACCGTGAACAGTACAGTTTGTGTGACTATAAGGAGAACTAGATTCTCGTAATCATCTACAATCTGTGCTTCTTCTATGCTTCTGTGAAATCAGATGACATCAGTGGATTGTAAAACAAAGCACATTTCTAGACAATTTCTAATGTTATCAATGGTTTTACACATTACTTAATGCCATGAAATCTAGCAGTTGCACACAAATGATTTAAGCTTTCGCTTTCAATGTTACAAAAAAAAACCCATTTTACAAGTGTGTGTGTTTCTTTTCAAATAATTCAGAATGGATTTAATTGATATCCATTGAAAACATAGATATATCATTTTTGAAGTGACCTTTCCAAATTTGGAACAATTCCAAAAGACTTGATTTTTCTCTACTGGTGGCTTTTTTCCTCCAAGGAACTTGACCTAAGTTATTAATTCATACATTCAAATTGTTACTGTTGAATGATGATCTTCACTCTTTAACATAATCTCACTTCAGATGGTTCAAAAAGGGTAAGTCCTCTACTGTATGCAAAGAGGAGAAAGCATACCATGTTTGCTCACTAGCCAATAGCTACACAGCAGAGAGGGATTGTCTGGAGTAAATCCTAGGGATCTGCAAAATTGCAAAGGACTACTTTGATTTAACAAAACTTAGATCTAGGTATTCCATCAAAGAAGATTCGTGAAGGGAAGAAGGGATCTACTTCAAAACAACAAATCAAAGCAGAAGGTTTAGAACCACTTAATGCCTTTTGGAAACCTTCACAGATTCAGTGGCTCTTCTGCTGTTTCTGGAATTGTGGTAGACAATATATGCCGTTGCTTCACTGCAGAAGTTTCACTTCCAAATATGGAAAATTGTGGGTGGTAGGGAATAGGTAGTACAATGGGCTCTCTGATCTTGACATGAGCTAATAAACTTTATCACTATATCGAACCTGTTTGCTGACGCTCTTCCTTTAGGTTGATTCTTCTTTTTTTTTTATCACTTTCATGCAACTTGTTGTCCAAAAGCTATAATGCTGCCCCCACCCCACCCCCTGCCAATGAATGGGGATCAATACAGGACAACCACTCTTGCCAACCAGAAAATATGGCACTTCACAATATCCAGAAAAACTATACCTCCGTCGTGATGGAATGTAATAAGCTAGATTCCCAGGAGGGAGGGATGCATGCCAAAGGAATAACAGACAGTTCAGTCCAGCGATTTGATGTGAGAGAAAGAGGGTGAAGATAGCCCCTCCTTAACAGTTCCCAAAGTATATTGTAGATACAGATAGTAGAGTGCTTTAGTTTAGGAAGAATCCGTTCATAGGTGTGTGTGTGGGGGGGGGGGAAAGAACTCAGTTTGGAAGAATCACCATGTGTCTTTCTTGGGTTGTAAGTCATTTTCTTTTCCAGTTGTGTTGTAACTTTGAATGGTTGCTAAATGAATGGTTGTAACTTGAAGACTTACTGGAATATGTCTTTTGGCAAAGGGGGGAAGTTGAATATATGCAGGATGTATGTGCGTTTGATCATTATCATAAGTCTCAGATCAGCATATGCATATCTTAAAGTGAGCATAGTAGGAACATCATCTTTCAAGTCTAAGCTTAAGGCAATGGTCAAGGAGGTGAGGATTGTATATTATATTGTAGTGATTGTATTTCCAGATGTCACTGCTTCATTTTTGGTGGGCGCTTTTTTCTTCCCCTAAGTTGTGCATACCTTGAGAAAACCTAATTAAGAACAGTTCAGAAAATGTTTCAGAGTAAACACATCAAACTCAGCCCTTCAAGATTCCAGAAAAAAATAGAAGAAAAATGCATGCCTACAAAATAATTGCTCATTTCTGGTCTTGCCACTCAGAATTTCATGTTTGTTTGAGATTTAATGATTAGTCTGTTTGTTATGTGTTATAAGAAGACTTATATTGATTTAGATCAGGGGGAAAGACAGATTCTTTGAAAAGGATATAAAGATTCAGGCCATATTGGGGAAATGCTTTTAAGTAATAAATAATGTATCTAATCAGAAATTTTATACTAATCTGCCTAGCTATATGCTTAACTCAGGGAATACTGTAAGAACACACATACTAAAAAAAAGCCATTTCAGAGTCATTTGGGGCTGCAGTTACCTTAAGAATAACTTGTTTTACAACAATCTTCTTCAAATCTTAGCCAGCTACAGGATACTAGGTAGAAGAAGACTGCTCTAAGATAAGGGTGAACTTCCACAAACTTGGTCTCTAAATAAAGAGATGATTTCTCAGTATCCAGCAATTATACAGTGTGTGACTTCAGACTAAAGGATACCTGAGCTATTTCATTTCTGACCTGATAATATAATAAACAGTTTCTCTGAGGTATTTAGAACTGAGTTGCGTGAAATCTTTTGAGTCTGTTCAGTGAAACAGATAGTGATTTTAAAACATTTTTTTAAATTACTTTTTTTAAATTAAAAACAAAGTTTTTAATAAGCATATACTCTCATCTAGATTAAAGACAGAAGAGAAAATGGCTTGTGAAAATGGCTTTCCAAAACTGGCAACTTCATGAATATCAGTTTTCCCCAATCTGATTTTCCCTAGCTTTTCAGCTGTACAGGCCAATCAATAATACTATATAAAAAAACAAAATTTGTTCTGCCACATGCCAAAAAGCATGTTAAGTTTGAAACAAACATCCCTTAGCACATATTCTTAAAGTGCTTTTATATGCACATTTTTATATAGTTCAGAATTCATAGTTGTACCCACAGAGAGATTTTTGTTGCCACAGGAGTTGTGGCAATTCAGGGCAGAACAGTGGTTTTCACCTCTTGTTCTTAGAATTTATATTTGGCAAAAGTGAAACAGTCAGAAACCATCTTCAAAATATTTCTGATGATTTGGGGAATGGAAATGGATGCAATGGTGAAGTTATCTGGGGGAACATCTTATTGAACCATAGCAATCTCCGAATTCAACGAAATGAACAAATGTCTGTCATGATGACACAATGCAAGTCCCACCTTTTATATATTTGTCTTATTTATTTATTGAAATATGTTACAGCTGCCCACCTTCAGTGGATTCTGAATGGTGTACCAAACAAAAAAAAAAAAAAAACTTCCATAAAAGCAAATAAAATGTAAAGCCATAAAGAGAGGCCAGAATAAAACTATTTATTTATTAATCGGTTTTGTCTGGGCAGGCAGAGAGACAGCACCAGTTATGCATGGCAAGGAATAAGTGGATAATCTTACAAAATGTCCAATCCAGGGAGTCCATAGCAAGCCAAGAATTTGTCTGAATGAAGTCATGTGCGTATTACTTTCCACTTTTTTATACTTGTTTACAAACAAATCAACCATCTTAATTATAGTTTCCAACTTTTTATACTCCACAGTGCAAGTGCAAAATGTTTGTTCATAAGATCATGGCATACATTTCATCATTTGTTCTCTCTTGGATTCTCTGCAGACATTCAGCCCCCCCCACCCCTCAATTCTTCTATTTGTATCTCTGCCATCATTATTGTGTGTTTTAATTTCCATTGCCTTTTCACCTCAGTTTCTTTAAGGTGGCTAACTTCTCTTTCTGTGCTCAGAGAAGGAAAAAAATAATATGATAAAGAATGCTGTGCTTTGTCCAATTAATTTGTGTTTATAATTTACAATCAGGGAAACTATAATTAAGAAATCAAAAGGGAAAAATGCATTTGCAGGATGAACAATGAAACAATGTTGAAATCTATTAGTTCTCAGGTGCTGGCAGTTGCCCGGTCATGGTGCACTGGGTGATTCTGTCTATAGACATAAAGAAGAGCTCTTTATCTAGGACACGTCAACTGAAAAATTTGATTCAAGTTGTTTGAAGATGCAGAAAAATCTTTAATTCAGAAGTGGACAGAATTATTCAAGGGAGAAGTAATTATTTAAATATCATGGTCAGAAACTTCTTAGGCTTTCAGATACTATGACCTGCACTTCAATCGTCAGGAACAGGACAGGCATACTGGAGGACATACAAATCCAGTTTAGCATCTTGCACTTTGTTTTTAACACTGTGGAATTTCCCAAATGGTCTTCAAAAGAAGCCCTACATAAACCACATTAAATAACCCAGCACTATTATAATTATGTTCTTTATCCAGAAGTGCTGTTCAACAGGGCAAAGGAAACCTTGGCATTGGTTGACAACCTAAGAGCAACACAGCATCACTTTCTTTCTAATCTTGGCCCAAACCAAGACAGAAATAGATATTAGAAATTACTGATAAGCCCAATCAAGGATGAAGTCGCGTATTATTTATTCTTTCCAACTCTGTTATTCTATTCTATTCTATTCTATTCTATTCTATTCTATTCTATTCTGTTCTGTTCTGTTCTGTTCTGTTCTAAATTCTATTCTGTTCTAGTCTATTCTAAATACAAAGGAAAATAGTAGGAAAGATAGGGGAGGGAAAAGGGAAGGGAAAAGTGTGGGAAAAAGAAAAAAAGAGGCATTAACTTCCACCCTCCTTTGGTGTAGTAGAAGACAATAGTAACATCAAAACTCAGTGTTTTACTTTTACACAATAGAATAAACTAGCCATTTCTAAAACAGCAAACCTATCTAATCGGTAAAACCCCAAATCAAAGTTTCATTTTTCCCCACCTTGAGAAATGGCTTCCAAATAGAAAAAAAAAAGTAATTGTATTTTTATCTTTAATCAAAGCAGTGTAGACATCTCTGCTAATTCCATCAACTTCTGCAGCCATTCATCCATTGTGGGAATCAAAGTGTTCTTCCATTTTTGTGCATAAAGTAATCTTGCTGCGGTCAACATATATAATATCAAAGTTCCATATTTTTTCCCCAAGTCTTTTTCCATTAAACCCAAAAGAAAAGCTTCTGGTTTTATCTTTATATTCACTTTGAGAACCTTCTGTATTAAGATATGAATCCTACTCCAATATTTCTTTGCATTGTCCCACCATAAGTGATAAAAGGTCCCTTCTTTACTTTTAGAAGTCCAACATTCATCTGAAATACCTTTATACATTTTTGACAACTGGGATGCTTCATAAGGAAAAGTTAGAGGGCTAGAGTACGCTTCGCCTGAAGAAGAGAAGGTTGCAGGATGGCATAAAATTTGCTTTCTAGTCTCTTGAAGAAGAGTTATCACGGAGAACATAGAGAAAAACTGCTCGGGGTTGCTCCAGAAGAAAAACAAATAGTGTATTATGAACTACAGGAAGTGGGCATCAGGAAAATAATTCTTAAGAAACCTCAATAGAACAGACTTCCTTAGGAGATGATGGAACTCGCCTTTACTGGATTCTGTATTTAAACAGGGACTTGATGGACATTTTGAGTGGTGGTGGTGGGTGCGGTACCAGTAGCAAGTGGATTCCTGCAGTACGTGAAGAGTTGCAGTATATGAACTTCAAGATTCCTTTCGATTCTTACCTTCTGTAATCCTATGATCAGTGGTGGGATTCAGCTGGTTCGGGCCAGTTCGAATGAACCGGTAGGAAAGATTCTGGTTGGCCCCGCCCCTACCTGCCCCGCCCCTACCTGCCCCGCCCGTTCCTGGAGTTCCCCATGTGCCCCATTTTGGCTCCCAGGGAGCTGCAGGGAAGCCTACTAGGCCCAAAATGGGGTGCGGGGTGGCCATGCCCAACCAGTCACATGACCAATAAGCCATGTCCACCATGCCCACAGAACCGGTAGTAAAAAATATTGAATCCCATCACTGCCTATGATCCATGAGTCATCAAACTATAAAGTGCCCCCACTACTTTTTACATTCTCAGTTGTCGATTATACAAAGCAACCACCGACACTCAAAAATCTTGATTTCAGGAATATTCAGAGTGCAACTTTGGAGCCAACCAAACTTTTTTTTCCAACTGCTTTCAAAGATCTTGTGATTGTACTGCAACCAACATTTTCAGCCGTAAAGAATTTCTACATCATTTTTTTTTTGTGGGGGGGGGTG
>JANHFL010009572.1:559143-570585 GCA_032468155.1 Oxyrhabdium leporinum | reverse complement strand
CTCCAGAGATCATCCACCAAGGCGACCAATGCTGTTTCCGTGCTGTGCCCGGTCCTGAAACCTGATTGAAACGGGTTTAGATATGAGATTTTGCTCCCCTTCTAACTAATTCCTAATACGTTCTTTACTTTTTCTCTGTGAAAGAACATTGGCTGAATTGACAATTTCATTTAGCTTCATATTGTGAACCAAGTGTACTTACAAGGCAATTCATGAATTAATTGTAACATTTGGATGGCTTGTCCCAATACATGGCATTTTGTTCTTATCTCATCCGCTCATCCAGTGATTTTTCTGGAAATATTTGCAGTATATTTTCAATGTTAATTTTCTAAAGATGCCTCAAAGATGGTATTTTTGTTAGTTGGTAACTCTTTTGATAGATGGCTTGTGAATTAGTTAACAAAATCAATCACATTAAAATACAGAATGGTTTGTTTACATAATGAGCCACTTGTTTTTATTTCATTAAAAAAAGATATAAGTGCTTAAAAGAATGGATCAATACCACATGTGGCACAAGAAACATTTAGAGAACAAGAAGTACAGATGAAAAATCTATTAGCCAAGCAAAATGACTGAGAATCAGGAAGGATAATACTAATGTTATTCGGATGAATGATAGCAAATCTTATGAAGGCAGATAAACAGCAAATACATGGCAATGTATATTGCATACTACCTTATCTCTTTTTTAAGAAAATGTATTTTTTTTCTTGTGATGACATTTTTGAGCTAATAACAACATTAAAATCAACCACAAAACCTCCATGCCTCCCAAAAGATTGTTAAATTAAACCAAAAGTAGGTGACAATGATAAACAGTTGAGCACAAAAACACGGTCTAATAAAATGTATCAACCCAGGAGAGCAAATGGCCACTGAAGTAAAATATCTGTCTAAGGGCTTTTCTGCAAGGACAGCTTGTTTCCATATTGTCTTGCTTTTGATCCATTCTTCAGCTTTGAAAATGGCGCTGGCCAGGTGTTCTGTACAAACAATGGTTATGACAGTGCTCAAATGTGTAGAACCCTGATTCTTTAGCTCACTCACTCATCGCAGAGAAGAAAACCATTCTGGATGGCTCTTTGAGGATATGTGGTTTCCAGTGACTGTGATGGAATAACCAGCTAGGGGTTTGGTGGGAGGTGGATTGGAAAGGCTGGAAAGCTTGGAATCCCTTTAGGAGATGAAATAATAGAGACCCCCCCCCCCAAAAAAAATAAAATAAAGTTCTGGAGCCTTTATCTACCTCTTCCCAAGAAAATGAAGTTAGTCTGGGAAGATTCTTGTAAATAGGCGAGCAACAATATAGAAGCATCTGTACAATATAGAAGCATCTGTACAATATAGAAGCATCTCTGATCAGCATACAGTGTCATTCTGGTTCCTTGCGCCAAATATTGATAGACCTTTTATATGATTACCTTTGTGCCTACCTATCTTCTGCAGGTCCACCCGAGAGTCTGCACAAAAAAAAAAAGAAGAATCCAGGCATTTCACCAATCTATGATAGGAAGAACCCTTCAGAAGAGGGAAGGCAACCTAGGATGAAAGAGTTATGAAAGCCAGCAACTGGAGAGGTTATTTTTCATTTCCATTTTTCAGCTTATTTAATTTCCACACTACCCTTTTAAAAGATATATATCACTAATGAAATAAAACACAAGTTCAACATTCCTACTGGAATTGAAAGAACATTGAGTCTAGCATCAACTTGGATGCATTGTCACACATCAGGCGCAGTCCTGATCCAGAATAATATGACTTGATGAGCAGCTCTGGAGAACATACAGTTTGAAAGATAGAGGTTGGAGCAGCTTAGTTCCGCTTTCCAATGAGGTCTTCCTTAAATTTTATAGTGACCTACATTTAAAGAGCTAAGTTTTAAGAGGCAAATTGAAAGAGAATTTAGTATTTCCATTGTGTTGTTTGATATATAGAATAATTATTTAATTACCTAGTTCATGAGAAATATTTTTATCTGAGTATATTTAAAAATGCATATACACAAAAGTCCAATATGATTATTTTTAAAAAAATAAATGGTACTAACTAGGAGAACAAGTAGAACAGTCACCAAATTCAAAGTCAGAAATCAAAGATGCATTCTTCAAATAAAATGTTGGCTGCTAATTAAAAAGAATTTTAAGTGAACCAGAAGAAATACAAATTGTATTAAAAGCATTTGAAATAATCTTTGAATAAAACACTTCATTAGGATAAGGAAAATAGACAATACAACTGCATGACGCTTAACACTAATAAAATCAACTAATTACAAATGCTGAAAATAACACATGGAGTTTTTCCCACCTAGAAAGAATATTATTGCTACAAACTCCCCTACAATAAATGAAATGTTTGGTCCAACTAGCATTTCCACACCGGAAGAGATGTCTCTGAAGCTCACCAATGGGATCTCTGAAAGATCTGCTGACTGAGATCCTTTGGACAGAACCTCAGACTGCAGGATGGGAATTTTTACATTGTTCTACCAGGACCATTTTGCCTACTGTAATAGATGGCTGGATTGATTCGCTGCCTATTGGATAAACACTTACATTTCATTGGAACTCTGATTTAACTAAATTCAGATATTTAACTGGCAAGTTGAATAAAGTGATTGCATGATTCCATTCAGGGGACAAACCAAAAGAGTCCCACCCACCCCCATCAATTACTAAAAAGAAGAGCAAATGTGTTGTCTTTCATGTTTTGTGTCTTTATGTCTACCATCGTCTAAAATTAACTTTAGCATTGTTAATAAACTTGTCCAGGTTATTTTTGTTTCTGGTTTTTACTTCCTCAAAGAATGGTTATGTTTTCCATTGTCTGAATACATATTGCTTGTTAAATTTATATCCCACCTTTCTTTGAGGAGTTCAACAAAGCATACATACCTTACTCTCCTCCCATTTCCCCCCATAAAAATGTGCTATAGAAGGGATTGAGATCATAGGGCTGGGAGTTACCTTGGAGGTCTTTTAGTTCAACCCCTTGCCCAAGGCAAGAGTCCTTATACCATCCCAGACAAATGGTTGTGCAATCTTTTTTGAAAACCTCCAGGGACGAAGGACACACAACTCCAGGAGACAAGCTATTCCATTGATTAATTACTTTCACTGTCCCTCCTTATTTCCAGGTTGAATCTCTCTCTGACAAGTTTCCACCCATTGTTTATTGTCCTGATCTCAGGTACTTTGGAGAATATTTCGACCCACACTTCTCTGTGACAGCCCTTCAAGTATTAGAAGACTACTATCTAGCCAAAACAGTAGTCTTCTAATATTTGTACTCCTGTCAGCTAGTGAGTTTCTGTGTCTCAATATGGACTTGAACATGAGTATCTCAGATGCCAACATCTTAACCGCTCTTAATCACTACATTGCTTGCTTTCAAAGAGAGGGCTCAGTTATAGCTTTAGCATCCCATCTACTCTTGGGAGAGTCATAGCTGCAATATGACACCATACCTGCTTTGGGTGAGACCTCATTTTCAGATTTACAGCTTGCTTAACAATATGACAATGTTCAGCCCTCACTTACTTATCCATCCTTTGTTTGCCCGATGAAAAGTTCTTAAGAACTTGAAAGCCTGCTTTCTCTTCTGTGACCTTGCACTGCCCTAATAAAGGATTTGACTTTACATGAATTTGGAATTAGCTGCTTCTGGTTTTTGTTTAAGTTGAATACTAATTTAGACTATTAAAATGGAATTCCTTGCAAGGACAAGGGTACACAGAGCAGTCATTCTAAATAGCCCTGTGCGTTTAATCTTATATATTAAAGTGAGACTTGGAGGTTTTGCTATCTCAGTCAACGTTCTTGTCTCAGTAGAGTTAACTGCTGATTGCTGAAGGTGATTTTGAAGTCAACCTTACATAACAGAATGATACTACAATTTGTCTTTGTGTCAATCTTGATATAAAAGAGTAGAAATAGCTTAAATGCATTTGCCTACAATCCTACCTGAAGATATAACTGGGCTCATATTACAAGGAATTTAGCTGTATAAATACACCATGCCATCTGTATATGGCAGGGGAATTGAGCCGGTAGAAACCCAAGACCTATGTCAATGTTCTCACAGAAGGACTGTTTATGAACAGATGTTATGTGGTGTTTTTCACAGAAAATGGACTCTGGAGAGAGAAAATGTCTATCAATTACTGAGGTATTATGTAGAGCAGCAATTTTTAACCTTGAGAATGATACTTCTCTAGGAAAAAAAAGCGACAAAGTCTGTGACCACTTCCTTTGTGTAAAGTAGGATATGGCCTTGTATATTGTGCTGAATTTTGATGTTTTTTTTCCTTGCAATATAAAGAGTATTCTGTCTGAAAGAACAGTGTGCCACACAGACCATTAACCTTTCAAAATCTGAAAGAAGTTTAATATATATAGATTTTCCTAACAAGAGATGTAAAAATGATTTTTACCTTAAGATAGGATAGCTGAATAAACTAAGAGGCAAGTGCCTAGGACAGGAGAAATCACATGAATAGTGCTATATGAGCTTTCAAAGCATTTCCCCTCCATCATCTCAACAATTCTTACAACATCCCTGTAGATCAGCCAGTATTATTATCAGCTTACATAGGATGAAGATGAAAAGATGGAAGCTTTCTTTTTCCTGACATTATCCACAGAAAAGACAGCAATAAATGACAGCAATATCTAAATGCAGCATTTCAAGGAACCCACGTTACTAATCCCTACTTTTTACTCAGGTGAATATTACAAAAGACAGACTTGTTCTCAGAGGCAAAAATGATGGAACTTCCTGAAATTCAAATTTTTAAAGAATAAATTGATTAAGTGCAGTTATCAATCAAAAGCTAAGGTAAAGCATTTAGAGCCCACAGTGGGCAAGATCTACTCCAGGAAGGTCTTTTTAATGCCAGTTGTGAATAAATTCAGAATCTTGCAAATGCAAAAGGCATTTCCCAGTCTTAGCTATTGTGAGTTAATTAAGGCAGAATCTCCTTCATTTGAAACTCTGAAAGCGAGATTGGTGATACTTAAATCTGAATAAAATAAAATAAAATATAAAATAAATCAAGACAAGATAAGACAGAACAGAGCAGTACAGAGCAGAGCAGAGCAGAATAGAATACACATCTTCCCCAATTTCTGTACTTGGCTAAATTGCCATTTCGGAAATAGGCTATTAGCGAACTTACCTACTATTTCTTGCTTGTTTCTGTTTTCTTTTCCTTGTCCATTCTCTAAATTTCCTCTATCAGGGATACTTAGATTATTCAAGCCAATGATTGATTGATTGGCTCCCTTCTCAAGACAAGTCAAGGTCAAGATAATAAGGAGACCACACCTAAACTAGACTAACTGTGTAGTAACTAATAGTGTAGTAATAATGATATTCAACGAATCAAATGCACTTCATATGATTGCTCCCATGTATATAATAACAGCATATTAATAACGGCTAGCGCTATTACTATTTTTCCCTAGGTGTGTGATAAGGATGGGCCTGTGGATATAGAATTGATGGATGCTATGGCACTGTTGTGGATGTTATTTTATTTTATGGCTGTTTTATTTTTTTAATGTTATTAAAATGGTTTTAATTGTTTTAGAATTTTAGAATTGCAAGTCACGTGGTTAAATTTGATGCCTATAGAAATTGAATAAATAAAAATAAGCACGGTGCTCCTTTTATGGGTGACGTGATTCTTTTATTGCTGTTATTGTGAGAGCAATATGTGAGAGCAACTCTGTGAATTGCTAAGGAGGATCCGAGCTTTCTCTCTTATGTCCTACAGTCATTCCAAGCTCTGCTATCTCTTTGGACTATGGAAAAGGGCTTCTCCCCACCTTGCAATTCCTAATTATATTCCACCACACCAGTGTGTGTTTTATTTATCCTGAAATGAATATCTTGGCTCATTTTCTTAAAAAAAGTTTGGAGTCCCATTGTTGCAAGTAGAGGACAAGCAATTGTCAAATTAGGAATGTCATGAGCATCCCTTCCCTCCAGAGCCAATGGTAGGTTAGACAAACTTGTCCCAGTTCATTTTGACCAAT
Source organism: Oxyrhabdium leporinum (assembly GCA_032468155.1). NCBI lineage: Eukaryota > Metazoa > Chordata > Lepidosauria > Squamata > Cyclocoridae > Oxyrhabdium > Oxyrhabdium leporinum. The sequence continues at coordinate 564,538 of JANHFL010009572.1, read as the reverse complement.
ATAATGGAAAATTATATTAGTATTTATTAGAAAGTCAATTAGTATTTATTTGATTTTAATAATAAGCTAACTGAGATAAATTTAGCTTTATATTGAGTATTTATATAGGGTTATTTAAAATTATCCAGTTTTATACAGCTTTAGATCTTTTTTCTTTTTACATATTTATTTTCTGTTCTACTCTTTTCCTTGATTTTCCTTTTTAATAACTATTTTGAAGAAAAGGCAATATAAGGGAAAAAAGAAGGGCATTAAGATACAAGAAAAGGAAAGATCATGCGATTTACTACACAGCATGTTATTAGCTCTATAAACTAACAAAGTATAGTTTAAACCAGATTTATTTTCCCTGTTGCTTGTGATTGATACAATTTATAGTACAAGAAATGCAATAACAAAGCAACCAAATACCAACTGGAACATACTTGACTAAACTTTCAGCTAGGGCTGGATGTGTAAAGAATGTTTAGAATTTGCTTTTTATGAATTCAGTATAAATATTATTGAATTTGGATTCAAGATTTTTTCTCAGAACTATTTTGTCATCCAGTTGCTATTGCAGTTTCCTGAGTGCAATAATAGAATTTGACTCTCGGTGCAAATTTTCATATTGTTTCCATTTCGGTATAAAATTACACCTTTTAAAAGCAGACAGATATACATAGCAAATAATCTTTCTCTTATCTCACTCAGACAAACAAAAGGCTAGGATTTTCAGCAAGATTGTTTTTCAAATGCAACATGTTTTTCTTTCACAGACTCTAAGGTAAAAGTCATGTGGTTGGCGATTGTAGTGTGGAACACATATTGTTCAGACAGAAGAACCAAAGAATTTATAAAATGATAAAAAATAAAGAAATAAAAATAACTACAGAAGGGAAAACCAGAGAGCATACGTATAGTCTGAGAATGTCTAGGTTAAAGCAAAAAGAATAGGAATGCAAGATGCAGACAAATGCGCATAATTCTACTTGTACCATAACACAAAACTGAAGTTGAAATAGTTTTATTCCTATAGGGAGCATTGTGGTAAAAATAAAAAAAATGCCTATCTATCATGCATTACCACTGAGAAACTGGTGGGGTGATCCAGAGCAACAAATATAAAAATGATACTCAATTTATCAATTTATATTTAATTTAGTAAACACAATCATGCATTAATGAAAATGGTTGCATTTGAATATTCCATCTAAACAATAGCTGTAACCTTTTAAAAAATATTCAGACATTTGCTTTTGTAGAGATAAATTGAACGAGCCTTCAAGTGACCACTGGGGCAATAGGCATATTTGACTTTTAGAGGAAACACTATGCCTAATTCCTAGTTGGTTGGTTGGTTGGTTGGTTGGTTGGTTGGTTGGTTGGTTGGTTGGTTGGTTGGTTGGTTGGAAATCCATCCATCCATCCATCCATCCATCTTTTATAGAAGAGAATATCTGCAGCTCAGAGTTCAACTGTGGAGTCCTTCGTGTTCTCTGAGCTTGGTTCTTTGCTTGCCGTCATTTCATTATCCAGCAAGGCAATACTATCATTGCTAGTAAGTATGGAGTTTGCTCTTTGTTTATGTATAATAGCTAGCCCTGTTGTTCAGGTGTGTGATGTTACCTAGTCAGGTAAAGAAATATCTTCAGGCAAACAAACAACCTCATAAAGCACAAGAAGCTCCATATATCTTATTTATTCAATTTAAAAAATTCCAAGAGCAATTGTGCGTAAAACTGTTCTCTTCATCAGCTAAATGCTAATGTTTTATTTATGTGCACTGAAAAGAGAGGAAATAACTGAATTGATGTTTACCTAACAAGCTGCAAGGTTTTTTTAAAAAAAAAATGCGCAGTAACGTAGCAATAGAGTTCATAAGTATCCTGACTTATAATTTTCGATGTCAACATTGGAATTGCAGAAAGAGCTTATGCAGACATTGCACGTATACAAGTGCAGTTTAGATCTGCATCTATAAAAATAACATCTGTTTAAGCATACATTACATTTAAAAATAACTGTACAGTGATCAGCTGCTTAAGTACAGTTAACCAGATGTCGTTTTAAAGTGCCAGATGGAACAATGAAACGAAGATTGAAAATTAAAAAATACTGTGAAAGGTCAAATCAATTAAGCAACCTGTTTTGTTGGCATGTAACAGTTAAAAGTAAGTTTAAACTACTTAAGGAGTGAGCAGTATGAGGATGAAGCAGTTAATTTTAACTTGCTATTTAGAAATCATAATGATAAAATGTTAGTTGTTAACATTTAGGATTGCTTCATGAGTCTCTCACATTCTACCCTCCATTCTACTAAATGTACTTTTTCTCTCTTCTGGAAAAGATAAATAAAATTGGCTACTGAATTTAAACTATCAAGTCCCTAATTCTTACTCATGTTGATTAGAGCATACTCATTTTAAATCAACAATTTTAAAAGAGCAAGCAAAAAAACCCCATGAATGAAAGCAGACTTTTCTATTTTTCTTCTAAATCATTAAAAATGGGAATTGTTTGCACGGGAGATAAGTATAGATCAACCCATCTATACAAATATCAAAAGATAATTCATTTATTCCAGAATGCTGGGAAATAGGCAGATTTCTGAAAAGCACAATTCATTGATAGAAAAAAAAATGTAATTACTTACTTATAATATGGGATGTGAGAGCCCATACCAACCTCTAAATTCTTCCCAAATTCACACCCAGGTGAACAGTCCCTTCTTACAAGGGTTAAATTGCTATAAGGAAATACTGCATAAATATGGAACTGTCTTTGTAGAGGCTCTAGAACAGGGGTGTCAAACTCACGGCCCACGGACTGAATGCGTCGTGTGCTGGCCCTGCCCCTGCCCAATTTAGCAAAGGGGGAAAAAGTCGCGATACATCATGTGATGCCCCCCCATGACAGCGTGATTTTGACACCCCTGCTCTAGAAGATTTCGCAAACTGAATACACTACCAATAAAAGAGAATATTTGTAGCTCAGGTTGAAATCAACAGACACATAGGTATAAACAATACCTACATACTTACTATGCAAAAGAGACAATCAAGAAGCTAAAAAAGGGAACAAAAAGCCCAAAACAATTCCCCACCACCAATCAGCACATAGGTGAGCGTAGATTAATATCACCCCAGCAATCAAGAAGTAAACAATATCCCAATCCAAGAACTGCCAAACAAGTTAATAGTAAACAGCCCAATCAAAGAATGTCTAAGACCATTCCTACCAACATTGACAGGGCAAGTTACTAGAATATAAACTGAGAGCAACTCCCACTGTTTATTAGCATTGATGAGGTTATCTAATTTGTGTAATAAAACATCTGGAAAAAAAACCAAGCTCAGAGAGCACGAAGGAGCCCTCAAAATGAATATGCTGCTAAACTCCGAATTCATATTTCATTGATACAAACACAATACAATTTGGATACAGTTCAAAATAGAACATAGAATGTTATAATAGGGCCGTAAGGGACCTTGGAGGTCTTCTAGTCCAACCTCCTGCCCGTGGCTGGAGATCCTATACCATTCTGGATTTTATTTGACCTTGATGGGATGGATACATGTGATCATAAAGAGAATAACAAAATAACAGAACCGAATAATAGAGTTGAAAGGGGAAGCATACAACTCCCCACCAAAGCAAGAGATCCTATACAATTTTAGACAAATGGCTATCTTCTTAAAAACCTCCAGTTTTGGCCAAATATCTGTAGGATTACCTAGCTCTACAGATGGCTGCCCATGCTTTTGTATTACTAAAATTTTCACCTACATGCTGGGCTCAGTTTATGGCTCTATGATTCAGCATAGCTATAGCCAACTTTTGAGCGCTGACCATCTCATTTTCAAGCATTACTAAATCTTAAGGGGAAGTATAAGTCACTATGCTTCATTATTATTTTTATTTAGGACACACTATCCCTTTATTAATATATATTTAACCCAGTTGAAAGAACTATCCAACTATCCAAGAAACAAGAAGGGGAACAAAAAATGATTTCATTAAGCCGAAAGAAACCTAATAAAACTATACAGAGACCCATAAAACTAATAACCATGTACACACATGATTAGAAAGGGATAACTTCTGTAAAAAGCTTAACTCTAAGACTGGCTTCATGCAATGAAACCTGGTTATGTTTAGAATGGATTTGTTGAGCTTGATCAGCTGGTCATGATGAACTTAAAGCTCCTTCTTCTTAGAGGGACAAGTGGAAGAAACCATTCAATTCGTTTTGCTTTGAACTTATTTTTAAGAACACTTTCTTTATAGTGTGATCATGCAAAACTAATGAAAAAATGAAAAGTTTAAATACTTATAGCAGTATTAAAGCACAGCTGCAACACTGATAAATAAAGCAAACAAGGTACAGGACTAATATCTTTTCATTCCCTTTCCATGCTGGAAGAAATATCCTTCTGGGTTTTGTTCCCTCTCTGGCTTTGAACTTCCTGGGGCACAGGAAGAGTATCCTGATCGGTTGTTGTCAGAAGTCATGGCTAGCTTTGTAGGTTGTCTGTGTGCTGAGTTTGGTTGAATCTTGCTGGGTGATGCAATGAAGGGCAATTAAATGGCTCTGCCTGAAGGAGGTAGATCTTTGTTATGTAGAATAGACTGGCCCAGGCCTTAACGGCCCATTAAGAAAGGTGGGGGGCCTGAGTTTCTGCCTCTCTGAGTTTGTACTTCTCTTTTAGGGGAAATATTCTGCCTTTTTAGTATATCCTAAAATATTTCATTTTACTAGGACAGGGGTGGGTTTTAACTTCCAACACCCAGCAGTGGCCATAGAAGGTTTCTGTATTTTCTTCAGTGAAGCAAGTTAATGTATTGTGTTAATGTCTGTGGGTAGGTGTGTTTCTGTCTCTCCTCTGGTTGTATTCTTCCTGTTTGTGTATATGTGTACAAGAAGGACTGTCCATCCTTCACCCTGGGTCACATGATAAGGAGAAAGGCAGGAAGGGGCTGAGAATGGGACAGTGGGCATTTCAAATTAGTGCACAGCTGTCCATCCCATGCATTGGAGAATCAGACACTTGCTCCTTCAGCCAAATCTATCCCTCAAAACCATTGTTATAGGACTAAAATGAAGCAAGATCCCCTTTGTGCACTGCTTCATGATCTCAGAGGAAAATAAATAAACACCAAGCCAACTGTCTTATGACAAGCACGGAAAAGTCATCATCTGTTATCATACCTGTAAACTCACCTGTAAAATCTTGACTCATCAGTAAGGGTTCTGGACTTTTGAAGAGACTACCAAAAAGCATGCCACCGATAAATGTACTTTCTTTGACCTCTGCCTAAGGATGGTAGATATAAGGATGTGGCGCAGTGGTTAGAGTGTTGAACTGCAGGCCACTTCTGCTGATTCAATCTAGCGGTTCAAATCCCACTAGGC